>VZRO01005062.1:17091-35151 GCA_013397915.1 Daphoenositta chrysoptera
AAACCTGTGAGGAGGTCTGTGTATGCCCTGAAGTGATAAGGGCTGGGAGAGGGGTGGAGCTGGTGAAGAAAGGAATGTGGTTTTTCTTCCTTTTTACTTTCTTAGTGTAGTGTTCCTTTTCTTTTAATCCTACCTAGTAACAATAAACTATCTTTATACTTTTAGAAGTTTTTGAGCCTGCTTTGTATGTTTCTCCTAATTCATATCTCACAAAAACAAATAAGTGAACTGAATCACAACTACAATTAGTGTTTCAGTTTGGTTACTGAATCTAACCCGTTACAGAAGGTTTCAAATACAAATTGCAGAATGCCTCTAAATGGAAGATTGTCTTCCTTTGGAAACAGCAGACGACTAGAGCTTGGTAACCATTTTTCATCACTGCACAGCCCACAATGCCAATAAAATGCTCTTTTGAGGAAATACTAACCTGGTACAGGAAGATGGAATTCTTACCTTGTGTTAAGGTAAGAGCACCTACTTTGTAGTAAGTGAAGTGTACAAGACCCAAACCATGCCAAATAGGGTGGTGAAAAATTATATGTAAAGCCATAAAAAACAACCTCCATGTTCCTATACAGTTCAGCCTGCAATCCTTGAAGAGAGCCATATACAGCAAACACAACTTGATACTATTGCTTGAAATATTAAAGTGTGTTCAAGGGTTTTATAACAGCCTGCTATTTTCAGATTTTAATACCTTGTGTGGCAAAGATGAAGGCTGATCAAAGATCATGGTTCATAAACAATTGGAACATAAACCATTCTGAAATATAACAGCACTCAAAAGAATCAAAATATTTCATATTTTCTAGGGGCCTTAAGTACTGGTTAAAGCTAGCACCACCTACACTATAGCATACAGAATAGTCTTGGCTTCATAGAAATAATAGTGGCAATTTGTTCCTTGGCCTCTAGACTTCCAGCAGGGCTATCAATTTATGACAGAGGCTTTCTGGCATGTGGATACCTACCCAGTAAGAAACAGAGTTGCAGCTGCCATTTATTACATGAAGATCACCCTAAAACCTTTGGAGCTTTGGCCAAGTGTTGGCCTTTGTAATTCAGATACTTTTAATGTAGTACCTTTCCTCCCTAGCCAGCTGCTTCAAAAAAATCAAATCATATCTGCCTTTCCATTTTGTCAATGATGTACCCTCTCATGGGTGCTGACACTTCATTCAATTTTGCAGTTATAATTTCAGATAGATTAGAAAGATCTGTCCTGCCTTAGCACTCAGCATATCAGGTGAGACTTCGCATGATCTCAGTTATAAGAGAACTGTCATTTTTTTGGGGAAAATGCTCTAATGTCTGTCATAGTTCCTTAGTATGATGGTCTGGTTGAAACTAAAACCTTTATGTAGTTAGAAAACAAAGACACTTTTAGCCCAACATTTATTCTGCTATGGCTAGAAAATTAGCTGCTTCAGTCATGAATAAAATCAATCTTTATCTTCTATAAGCAAATGAAAGCAAATTCCACACTTTCCCTCTCCCTCTTTTAGCATTCACGAAGTCCAAGCCTAGTGACTACATCACTCCTCATATGCACATAGCACTTACTGTAAGGAGAGAACAGGAAAACCCCACATAGAGAATGTGCGTGTACTTGTTCCGAGTGCTTCTCCTGTTCCTTGCAAAGGTAGTTTATATATATAAATTTGATCTTCCGAATACATAAGAGAATATATAGCTTGAAAGAAGAAATCTGTGTTTTTTCATGGAAGCAAATAATTTTTTCCAGTCAGCTCTGCTTACACCTCACCATGCGCAGAACACTCATGGTGACAGGGGATTGCTTTGTGCTGCCTCGATAACAAGCCAATTACAAAGTATCTGAAAAATATGGCCTACTATAAAATTACACTGTAGTTAATGAAGCTCAGATACTGTCCCTAAAATGGAAAGAAAACCAAAAAAACAAAACCCAACAACCCAGAAACCTGTCTGTTAGATGTAGCAATAACCTGGCCATGAAATGATAAAGGTTTGACAACCCATAAATTGCAAGCATTCCGTTTGGCTGCTGGGAAATTGCTTGCATACAAGTTACCTCAAATCCAATAACCTTTCCTGAAAGTTTGATTACAAGTGAGATTATAACTCTATTATATTAATCACTGCAGAAGAAGCAGACAAAAACTCCATACCAGACAACATCCTAATTGAGAACAATAAGAAAGATGAATAACATATGGTGGTTCACATAGGTGCCATGGCACTGTAATTGCTAAATTCAATTAAAGGGAAAAGAAGTTGAAGATTCTGCTACTGCTGTGATTTGCATATTACAGTTCAAAAAAAGAAAGCCTTTCAAAAACTAGACTGTACTGAAATCAATTCTACAACAATAACAGCAAAAAAGGCAGAACATATTTGGATAATAAATGCCAATATGAATTTGCAGTGAATATGCATACATGACAAGAGAATTGTTCATGAAAGACATAATAAAGACTGTGCATTTCTGTAGTACTTTTCATCTAAGTCTTAAAATGTGATTCATAACAGATTAATTCTCACATAAGCAAATGTCACATAGGGATTTAATTTAGTTGCCCAGAAAGGCAGCACATTTTGAGAAAAGGCCAGTAAGCTTTTAATGGTATCAGGTAACACTATGAAATAGGATAACAAATGAAGCAGGTCTTATCCAACCAAGTCACATCTAAAGAGAGAGGAACATAGCCCCATTTCAAGACCTCAGCTGGTATCCACAACCATCTCTTACCAGGATATGTCTGCTGCTTAGGCAAAAGAAACAAGACTCTTTTGCACTCTCATAAAAGTTAGATTACAAATCCTCAAAAAGGGGGAATACTGTTGCACTTTTTGCTGCTAAAGGCAGGCCAGCTCCTTGAATCATGTCCTCACTACGGCAAATACCTCATACACTGGCTTACAGACTGATACATTTTGTCCTGGGGAGAAAGATGGAAATGAAACAAAATGTTACTGCATTGTTCATTCAGAAAGCACTGCTGTGACTGCTCAGAGATGTTCCTCAGAAATGTAACCACCTACAAAATCAGTGGAGCAGCTGAACAGACATGGAAGTGTCTGGCACACAGACATGAACATGCAGCCTCTCTGAGGACTATGTACAGCTAAATTACAATGGTAGTAAAGCAGCGGTTAGAGGATGCATGGTGAGTACCTACAGAACAAGGCAGGACCAAGACCACAGAAATTTATACTTATTCTAAGCAGAAGCACAAGACACTAAAGTTTTGTCTGTTGGTGGGCTCGTGTCTCAAAATATTATTTTTCAGTGTTTTGTTAGGCTAAATTTTTAAAAGCCTAAACAAAAGAATGCCTTAAAATGAATTAGGATTAAGCATACAACAATCATTAGCAGGCTAAGCAGCAATATGCTTCCAGGGCACCAAGCTGCCTCCAGCCAAACCTCATTATCCTTCTGAACCCTAGTTAGAGAATAAATTGATTGACCTATTTATTTCATGTCTAAATTTTATTAGAGGATTAACTTATTTATTTAGCATTCAGCAGTGGCAGTAGCAAAGGTATTAGTATTCTGTGAAGTGGTCTAGGAGAGGTAAAGGGGATGACTGAATGAACTTTGCTGATGGAACTAGATGGGTGAATTCCTGCAATCAGTGTCAGTTCCTGTATGTATCTCTGCTCTAGTGTCAAGCACACAGCAGCTTTCTTGCTGGCCTTACACACTCATTCTTAAATCACTGATATTTAATTTGCATTTTTCATATCTCCAGTTTTAGTATTTTTCTACCTGTGCAGACTGTTTTTTATTTAGCTACTTACTTCTCTGCTTAAGCAAGTCTTGCTGATACTTCATCATCTCTACCAGCATCTAAATCCTGCTTGCCACCATGATCCCCCGATTTCCTCCCTCTCTCCCTTCTTTGGGATTCAGCCATGAAATCAAAGATGAATCAGATACCAGACATACACATTGTCATCAGATTAAATTTATTGCAGCTGCATGTTACATTGCTTGTAATAAGAGAAACTGAAGGGGAAAAAAAGCAGAGAAAACATCATGAAAAATCAGAAAACTGCCCACATTTATTCTCTGGGACCAAGCTATGCTACAAGCCTAATAAATGGATAATAAAGTGTGTAGAAGCCAAGGCCATAACTCAAGTAAGATATGGCTACCAGCACAGGCGACTCAGCAGCAAACACCACCTTTGAGGAAGTACAGCTACCTTGCAGTTCAGGTCTCTGCATCCAGCACTTCATGGTCTTTGGTGAGACTTTTCTTTTTGCCCCCATATTTCATTTGTAAAAATCAGAACTAGGCTTTCTTTTAAAAACTATATAAGACACGAGAACAGTGAAAGGCAATCAGAAGTATTTCTCAGTAAATAAATGCAATCCTGTAATAAAAAGATAAATAGTTGGCCTCATCCAAAAGACACTGAAATTTTCCATTTCAGCATCTGGGGTTTGTAGTCTTCTCATTAGCTTCAGGAAGCTTTGAGATAACCTTTTTCATTTAATCTTCTACAACAGAAGTGTTTTTGTAAATGACCTTACCTTTACCAGAAATGCAGATCCTAGAAACCACTTTACTACAAATAATATGAATCCTGAAATATCCCTCTGATGTACCACCAGATCAGGTGAGTCTTGTTCTGTTCTAAATACAGCTGGTCTTTGTAGCACACCTTATCAAGGCATTTCTAAGGTGCACATAGCCATAACCAAATAACATAAGAATATCCTATTAATTTAGCCATGAATAATCTGCAAACAGATGAAAAGTTCTACAAACACTGTTTGTCCCCATAGAAATTATTTGAAGTGCTCTTTGTGTGCAATATAGATCGCTCTTCAACTGCTTAGGAAGTGTTTTAGAGAAGTCATTCTTAATTCACTGTTTGAACTTTTATGTTTGCACTGAAAAGCAAACACACCCTCTGACTGGATGAGCATTAACTCTTAAGAGGTAACACTCCTTCCTGGGACTGATTGACTGCAGCACTTCTATGCTGATCAAGAAAATATGAAAGATGCAGCTCACTCCTAAGAGGAGTCAAACAGAAGGAGACAATTAAGCCATAATACAAATAAGCTATTTCAAGCAACATGCTTAAGACTGTGTTTGTAAAAGCATTCAATTCTACATTCTTCGGGGAAGACACTTCTCATTACATGATGGTCATCTTATTACTGGAGACCTCTCCTTTACGAGAGCCAGGGTATAAAATACTCATCTGATCCTGCACAATAGGCTTTCCTTAAAAATCCTCCTTACCAGGATCCTCTTCTACAAAGTGCTCCATGATCTGCTATGGATTTAGTCCCACGAATCAGCTACGAGCTACAAGTTTTTGCTACTCTCACAGCTCCTTGAGCACAGTAGCAGCGTGGGTGGGGGTTGGTGCATTTTTCTCTTGCATCAAAGGAAAATACAAAGTTTTTGAAAACTGTTGTCCTATATTTTTTTTAAGAGATTGGAATAATTGCTGTATTCACAGCCAATTTCCCAGCTTGAAGTATGAAAAATCAGTGATTTTTTTTAGAACAAGTATATAGGTCAAAATTTAGGCATGTGTCCCAACATATTACCTTGCTACCATGATGTGAATCCGCTCTAAGGACTGACTGACAGGGTGGCTCAGAATCTTTGGTTTCACTGCTGAAACCACCCATAGGGGTGGCCAATTAGTGCCAGCTCCTGTGGACAGTGCTTTGATGGAAAAGACAGAGTTCTCCAACACAATCCCACTGACCATCAAGCGCCCTGCAGACTGCAATGACTTCCAGCACCTGGTGCCTGGCTGAATTTGAACCAGTGACCCAAGTTGGAAAATGTCCCATACCCATCACCAATGTCCTGTCTCACTGGTAGCATTTATTGCTGTGAAGACAGAACTGTTCCTAGCAGCCTGCTGTTTCCAAGCACACCTGTGCTGGAAGGGGGGCAAAGAGCACTTCTCCAAGTACTTTGTTTTGTTTCAAGCTCCCCACTTGGGAAGTGATGGAGGTGTCAGAACAGAAGCCTTGGCCCACTGCATAAATCAGATTTTGCATAAGTAGCTCATGTCAGCCTTGGGGGGAGGGGGTGGAGGAGATGAAGTGTTCATTTCCAGAGACCAGCACATGTTTTGTGCTTCAAAAGCATTTGGAAGAATATAAATCAAAGGAGAATATGAACCAGCAGAGCTAATTCACTGCCTCACTGTTTCGTTTCACTTGCATCTTTCTCAATCTCCTCAGCCAGGTAACATGGCCTTTCCTTGAAAGTTACATAACAAATCATGTAAGTGGGTGCTGGGAAGCAAAGAAGAGAGGAGGAGAGGTAAAATTTATTACTGCCTAAAAGGGAGGGTGACTCAAAAGAGAGTGGTATTAGCAAAGTGACAGTATGCTTTGAACTCATTCTAATGATCTAATGACTAATATAATCCATTAAGAAAAGCAAGGGCAAGATCTTTTTCACTGATTAACGTTGTACCTTATCCATGTTTTTAATAAAAAAATGTAATATATACTGCTCCTCAGCTATCTGCATGTTTAATTAAAATGCTGAAAGCTTTCAGAAAGCATTTATTTCACTCCATCAGATGAAATAGTGAAGTATCCTACCCTTCACCATGGATCTGGAAGAAGTAGAATAAAGCAAGAAGGAAGGAAAAAAAGGAAGAACTGTATCATAATTAATACAAGAACATCTGTTGGCTTAGCAACATACCTTGAAAGTATGGTGTGTAAAACCCCTAGACAAATACTACAAGAATTTAACACTAATATTTTATGAAGCAGATGTTTTCATAAAACTAGAAATAGTGTAAAATAACTGAAAATATTAAAATTCTGCTCTTAGACTTCAATGATGTATAAATGAATGCAATTTACTTTTAGGGGCATACATGAACCTCATACAAACAATCACAATATATTAAAAACCCCAACAAGCCAACCAAACTCCACGCTCACCATTTACACTAAAATTGTATATAAATTGTTAATGCTTTCAAACTAAAATTAAAGAGCAGACTCACTTGATGTCTATCCAAGTATTCTGCAATCACTTAAAACTGAGTTTCTGCTATCAGAAGACACACTCCAGTGTGAGTGCATCTAAGGTTCTGCTGAGCGCTGTAGAAATACCTTTCCTGCTGAGACTGACCCACTGGAGTCAAGCATTTTAAAAGCACAATACATTATTAAAATAAATTCAATTCAAATGAGCAGCTGAGCTATTCCTGGTTCAAAGCAGCAGTCAGAGGCCCAGATCACATTTCACTTGGTCACAGCTGAACTGCTTGATCATAGTCTTGACTACTTTGAAAATGGAAGCCTCTTGCCAAGACAGTGTTCAGCTGACTGACTCAAACGGTGATGGGCCAAAAGCCCTGTTCAGACACACTCCATCCTTTGGATTCTTGGCCACTGGAAAACCAACATATTCAGTGCTGATTCAGGAGACAACTGTAGCAGCTACAATCATAGAGGGTTTTTAAGGTGACAAAATAGGTGTAAGGGGTACAAAAAGAGTGCTTGCTAATTGTTTGTAACTGTTTTAACATTTCACCAGTGGCTGCTTATTATTCATAGATATTGTATTTGTACATTCAGACCACGCTTGTGACTTTGCACAGCTTTGAATAAATCACTATTCATTGAACACTTGCCTTTTTTGTCCCTTTTGGGTTCTTTTGAACGCAATTGACCTACTTTGGGGTAACACTGGCATATTCTGAAAGACATTGCTAAAGAAGTTATCTAAAATACTAGAGGTTTTATGTTTAATAACTCTTAGAACAACAGAGAATTTCAAAGAGAAACTCAGCATGAAATCAGTATTTTTAAAGGATTAAAGAAATGATCTTGACATTCTGAACACCAGAGAATCAACATGGGACAAGTTAAATGGCTTCAGAACTGAGAAATGAGTCCAACATGATAGAGAGGAGCTGAGTACTAAGGAAATATTTTCACAAGAGAGAGGACAGTGAGCCTTGCCATATAATATCCACTGAGAAGAATACAGTGGGCAACAAAGACTTCAACTGTCATAAAGTGGCGGTAATCACAAATAAAAGGTCAAATCACTGATAAATAGAAAGGATACTGCAAGCAACCTATATTGTAGCAAAGCTCCGTGTCAAATGGCATGCAGGAAGAAAATCATGGCAATAGTGGCTGTATGAAGACACCTGTTTTGGCAGTGACACTGAAAACGATGGAGCTGTAGCATCAGATGGTCAACTGAACTTGGGACTGCAGTCAGGCCCTGCCACCAGCTGCGGGGGAGGCCCCTGCACTGCTCTGACATCACAACTCAACTGGACTTTGAGCACAGGCAGAAATTTCAGAGAGCTGGTACCTGACTACCGCGCCCCGCACCAGTGACACAGCTTTGGGTCAGGCTGTGAGATGAAGCAGAGCCTGGAAGAAGTTTGACTACAGCCAGATAGGCCTTTTATACAGAGTCATGACCTTGGCATCTTTTAAAGCAGTTCTTTCATATGGCAAAAAATAAACAATTTTAGGCATGTAATGAATTAATTTTCAGGATAACTACTGTATAAAGGATAAACTGAACATGACCTTTCTACCCTCAAAATATGCATTCTATATTTCAGTGCCTTGAGACCCTCACATAAATTACAAGTGCAACCTACTCCCTTTATCAGAAACTTGGTATTTTTATCCTCTCTCTTCAAACAACTGAAACAATGAAAAACTTTGACAAAGTTTGGTGTGTCTTACACACTGCCACTCAACACAGCAAGCAAAGCAAATGGTAGCCATCTCTCATCAAGGTGTATTTTAAATAAATAACTTACTGGAATCAATACAAAGATTACCAGATCAATTTCTATCCACTAAGTACACGGGAGGTCAGATGATCTAATGGTCTCCTTTGTGGGCCTTAAAATCTATTAACTAATTTGTTTTCCACCGATGACCAAACATGACTCCAAAAACAGTCTTCACAGTCTACCCTCCTGCACAAGGAAAGGGAAGGGGAAGCCACCTGAGTAGGGAAATGCTGCCCTGCTGCTGCTGCTGCACGTGAAGGGATTAATTTAGTTTTATCCTATCCACCATCTTTAACTACTTGCAACATTTTTAAGAACCTCACGCATTAAATCAAATGTCAAGACAATCATGTCACTCAAAAGCTTTTCCCAAGCTTAAAACAACTGCCTGCAAAAGCAATCTCTCTGGAGGCTGACTTGAACACACTGCAAGTGCTCCTCCAGGAATGAGTAAGGCTCAAACTGGTGCCTTGAAGTGCCTAGCTGAAAACAGAGGCTAGACAAGAATAAGAGAATAAAAGTAGGTATTTGTGGATAATAATTTGTTCATTAGACAAAATAGTTTTTAATCTGAGCCTATTTTTTTTTCTTTCTTAACTCAGAGATCGGTTGACAAAGTCCTAATTATATTTCTTATAGTTATAGTCCTAACTATATTTTATAGTGATGCCTAAGGCACCACTACTAAAACTCTCAAGCTTTATGGACCTCCCAGCCTAAGGAGACGGGGGACTGGGAGACTACAAAGGCAAGTGGTTGTTAAACCTGTATTGTGGGAAAGGAAATAAAAACTAACTAACAAAACCAACAAAACAACACACCCACCACTACCAAAGAAACCCAACAAACAGCTTTCACTCCTAAAAGGAACTTCAAAGAATGTCCCCCTCATTAAGAAAACCCTAACAATCATCCCAAAAGATTTTAAACCACAGTGCTGGTTTGATTTCTTTATATGATCATATCTGTAGCAGCACAGTGTGGGAGAGAAGTCTCACAGCTCAGTCTTATTTAAAACTCTGCACAGTCCCACCAACCCTGTGAAGCCTGGCTGGGTGCTGGCTGGCAACAGCTTGCCAGAGAATCCCCACATCTGGGAAAAGAACACTGAAGCAATACTGCACAGATTTATAAGAATGCGAAGTCAGTACAACTGTGCTACTTCCAGACTGAAAAGAAACCATTATAAAATATGGAGAAAATTAGGAAACAATACAATTATCCCCCCCCCCCCAAAAAAAAAAATTAATAATTCATCAGCTCTCTGATTCTTAAAGCAATGATGATGAAAAGATTTTTGCTGGTTTTCCAAGTTTAGTCTTCTAATATTCCTACCATGCTAGCACATACATTCTTACTTTGAGGACCCTGAGCTGAAATACAGAGTACAAATCTGACACTGTGATTTGCTAGGCAGGACTACAAATAGAAGTGGGATTGTATCCTTGTGAATTATTAATAAAAACATGTCCAATCATTCCCTGTAATAACACTCCCTCAGTGCAGTAAAGTACACAGAATCCTTTAAGAAAAGACCACTTCTCTTTTGTAAAAAGGATATATTTTTAAAGTATTTTAATGTCATTTCTCTCAGAAACTTTCCAGTTATCTAAACTGTCAAAGACTATTATAAATTTTTATTAAGCTGCAAATACAGTTCTACTCAAGAAGAGATAATTGCTATTATGAGCATAAAAGAAGGAACAATGATGAATGCATTACAGAAGAAAGAGGACCAGTTGAAGAGACTGAGGAGGAGACTGCTTGGAAGTGCCCACAATGCCCCAGGGCAGTCCAAAGTAGGACAGATCCACATTCCTTCAATGAAACTATTCAAGCCAACTGAAACATGCAATCTTTTGGAAACCAGGATGCTTTCCATGCTTACATGTTTCACTGAGAAGGCCTCTCTACCAGGGATGTGATTGCTAGTTTAAAAAAAAAAAAAAAGGAAAAATGTTGTGTCCCCCCTTCTGCTTTTGGGATAGTTTAATCACACACATCCATTTGGTGAAGAAAGACTACAAGTCAATCCAAGCCTTGTGAAAGGTACCAATGAATGGCATTTCTACCAGTGACTGCTATGAAACCCTATGCTGAGAAAAGGGTTTTTCTCTGAAATCCTGAGGGATAGTTCTGCAAGGAAAATACAAGAATGCTTTGTGGAATTAAACAAGCAAACAAAACCCCAACAATTTGGTCTGCAGGATGTAGATTGCACTGCCTAAACAAGTTTCACCTCCATCAAAAATAAATCAATGTAACTGACAACTCCTCTTGAATCTCCAACAGAGAATTTGTTAAGTTTCTGCCATTTTATATTGATTTCATATAAAATAATTTAGAAAACTTCTCTTGCTGTAGCATTTAAGTTTCTACATCACACAAAGCAGTTAAATTGTGGATTTGGTTGCTTAGGGCTTTTTTAGGAGATACATAAAGACATGACAGCTAAGAAGAGTTACAAGCAGAGATTCTAAACACTTCTGCTCTAAGTATAGACCCTAAGCCCTCTCAATCATTCATGCTAATTGTTTTTTATACTGATTTCCTGAAAAGACAATACTTCAAAACCAGCCATTTTTACTCCAGATTTTAGAATCTAAGGTTCTCTGGGTCTCGTCACCTTAACTCCAAGCCCTGGCATATTGTTTTATTGAAAAAACAACATACTTCCTAAGACATTCTAAGTACAGAAAGCACAGTAGTCCAAGGTCGTGCACCTAAATGTGTGCATTTTTGTATATATCCTAAAGCACACCAGCAAGGGTTCTCAGGAAAGAGTTGTGATACGAGTTCATTTGCAGCCACTCTCCTCATTTTATACCACTGAAGAGAGAGGGCTTGCCCCACTTTCCATTTTCACTGCCCTGACCTTTGCAAATCCACAGCTCTTATGCTAAAGGCCATTTCCCCTGCAATAAATCTCCCTGTCACCACAGCTGCTCAGCCCCCTGACAATGTTGCTCCATGCTGTGGCAGCAGACACAACAGTCCACAGGTTGTGATTCCAACCAAGCTCCCTCTCCTCTGGCTCTCCAGGCTTCCTCCTTTCCTTGAGCAGCTCTAGAGAAACACAGTTTGGTCTCACATTAGAGTGAGGAAATCTGTTGCCATCTTCTCTGCTTTTTATAATTTATGAAACTTATTATTTAGACACAAATCCACATGCATTCATGTTTTTAAACTAAATTTCAAAGAAAGGGAGAATACATTTTCCAGTCAATTGACTACTATACCAACAGCACAGTCTCTTTGCAGATAAAACTTTGCTCCTGTAGAATTTGGCTTTGTATCAACTTAGACCGTAAATTGCAAACTAATGAATTTGTATTGGCAGAGGAAAACATTTCTGCTTTTACAGACTACAGCATTTACTAGTAAACAAGATTACTAGGAACAATTCCCAGTTTCCCCAGCAACTTAGTTACTTGTCTCTTACAAGGCTCATCGTTGATTCATTCCTCTCTGTGGTCCCAGTGTAATGAGTCTACGCCTAACCACCAGATAAAATTATAGCAACTGAATGCCAAGTTTTGTGAGTCCTGACATTCTGAAAAGAATATACCCAAGTGCTGGGCACAGGAGTTGGTTTTACCTTGATGCCACCAGAGCTCTAGGTTTCTGCTTTAGAAGCATTCCTCCGAACTTTTGCACGTCCTTTCAATCACTAAGATGAAAATAAGATAATCAGACCAAAATTATTACTTACCTTGTCAGCCCTCCTGCCATCTCCCCATTTTGTAAAGCCATGGAGAAACCCTGAAGTTGTAAAGCCAGAATTACTGCACCAGTGGGAATCTGTCTACAGCTGTGTAGCAGCAGCCTTGCCACATAGTTCCTTGTCCCTCCCCTCTCCTCAGTGCCTTCCAAATACATTTTGTTCAGGATAATGGGAAGACACTTGTTTAACTTTCTAGGAGCTCAGCTCCCCAAGGCCGTTTTGTAACTTGAAAACTCCTTACACTTGCCTCTGATCTTTACCAATTACAAACAAGTTTCGTGTAGCAGTTAGAAACATACAGTCAATTATAGAATGATGTACCTGTTGCATAATCAGTGTGACCTGCTAAATCCACACTGTTGATAAAAAGTAATTAATGGTCTTTATCTGCATTCTTTGAAAGCTGGTGAAGAAAGATGATCTAAGAGTAATATAGTATTTTACCCGAGAATTTATTTAAGCCACACTACTTCAATAACAAGCTTCTCAAGAACTACAGATTTGAAGTATATTCATACATATTAACCTGCTACAATAACACATTTTAGGAGACTTGATAAGTCTCATTCAAAAGGGAAACATAAATCACTTTGCAAACTACGGAAGAGGACCACTAAATCAGTGAAATTACTTGTCCAGATTAAAAAAAAACCTCATTTGTATAAAACATTTTAATTATAGTCTGGCAAAGTTTAAAGAAAACCCATAAATAAATAGCACACATCTGCTATAGACAGATTTTTTACAGGCTGTTAAGTATATAACAGTGCCCAGGTATCTCAATCCCATGGAGATAAAGGAGGGTTAGGTTCTGAAAGCTTCTTAAAAAAGAAGTCAATAAATCTAGTATTGCTTTTTGTTTGCTTTTAAACCAAGAAGATAATTTTCTGTATGTTAAATAGATGAGTATTAAAACTAGTATGAAGTGAAGTGTAGCCACTTAAATGTATCAGTTTCAAAACTGGTAAAGGGAAAACCTTTAACAGAACACACTCTCAGCTTCTTGTACTCGTTGCAATAAAGTATTGAAGGCAATTAAAGCCAGCATTAAAAAAAATTTAAAAAAAGAAAATTAAAAAAGGAAAGACCCATCTTTTTATAGAGATAAAAACCGTGGACGTAGCTGGAAGTTGGTTTAGGTGCTTAATCCATACCTACACATTAGAGTACTCCTTGCACCAGTCTCTCAAAGTACCAGGGTCTGCAACAATATCTTAGACATGCTGAAATTCTAGTTTCATGGCATGGGAGCATTCACCTTCAGTCACAAACAAAATTAGAAATGTTATCATTGTCACTCCCAAATTAGGTCCTCCCGGGTTAGTTCACTGGAGGTCATCATTAACTACAACCTCTTAAAAATTAGCAATTGTAGGGATTCTGGTTTCATTCCTAACTATTTGCAGGGGCAGACAAGTAATTTTACAAAGCTTCTCTATCAGATACCTAAACATATTCTTACTATAACCAAAACATAAAAACAAGTTTAGATTTTTTTTATGCTTTGATGAAATTCTGTAAGATAAGAGAAATTTCCTAGAAGTCCTCATTTCTTCCCCAAATTTTCATACACTTCTAGAGAAAAGCATGAATTCCTATCAAACATATCTAATATCTTTCACATTTGCATGTTCCTGTCCCAAGCTAAACACGGAAAATGAAAATTAAATTGAACAGGAGCATGTTATCAGGACCTGCAGCCAGATTTGACAGTGCAAACTGTGCAATAAGTATTCTTTTTAGAAGTCCTGCTCAGTTTTGATTTCACATATACTATGGTTGGTTGAACAAACACCAGACATGTTAAGGGAAGTTACTGCTATGTTCTTTTGGTTAAAGGAAAGTTGAGCTTGCCAGTATATCTGTTGTAAGAGATGAAGTTCTCTCTAGCTTTGTGATTTCCATTAATCTCATTAAGGTGATGCATGACATAGTAACACTTGCTTTTAGAGATCCCATGCAAGTTTCTGTGCCTTTAGCATCATTAAAACCAGTGAAGTAGAAGCTTCTACACATGAGAACTCACAAACTACTTGCTCTAAGGACAAATACTGCTCAAAACACACCAGAGGAAGACACATTCCTCTTTTACAGAAGATGGTACCATGATTAGCCATGAGGAGCTCTTTCAGAATCTAAGCACAAAATTAAAAATAAAAAAAAAACCCAATAAAACAAAACTATTGAGATTTGATTTAGCTGAAAATCTCTATGACATAGAAAGTATAATGGAGTAATTGCATGAGGTCTGTGGGTGCCAGGTTACTACGTTTGCAACCCATTTTCAGGCACTAATTTACCAAATGATGATTGGTGGATTTATGAACTATATTAGCAGGAACAGAGCCCTTGATTTTACTTGTTCTTGTCTTCAAAAGGTCTTTTATCAGAAGTTTCTTTGAAGGAAAATATCTTGTTCCATATATAAAATTAACTTTTATCAGACCAAAGGATGTTTATACAAGCTCATTTATAGTTTTCCGTTGTCTTGATACACCTTTCAACAAGAATTAAAAAAAAAAATTATAGGTTTATTTCATATAAATCAGTTACCATAATTTAATTAATATCACAATGTTAAGGATAACTTGTAATTGTAAGATTTGCTCACTCAGGGTAATTACTTCTGTCAACATTTTGAATTTTTTAAAGGAGAAAAATATATTTCCTAGAGTATTTCAATTTTTCTCACCTGACATCTTCACAGGGATTAAATTTTTTAAGTGGATAGCCCTCAATAACAGCTAATACATTTCAAAGAGAATTTGGGTGATTTTTCTGCTCAAGCAGACCTTCAGAGAAAAACCAGCTCAAGTAAAATGCTACAACATTGAACAGTATCTTTCTGTCTGCCTGACTTGTAGCTCATGCCAGGCTGACATGGACGAGCTGTGTGGATTTCTGTCCTGTTTACTGCATGTTCATACATCACTTAACACTGTGAGGAGTAAATGTCTATTACTTTGGGACTGTAGGATGAATGAGCAATAAACACTTCATCTTCAGTTATCACTTGAAAGTGACACTCAAACTTTCAGGGCCAAAAGCACAGAACTCCACATAGGACACTCAGCTACAAACACGCTTAGAGCAGGTTGGCAGGGGCTGCACAGGTTTTTACTGTGATGAAAGTATCACAGAAAAAGACATTGTTAAGGTACTTTACAGAGGTGAAATTCAAATCATAAATCAGCCAAGAGTGGGAGAAGTCTCAGAAGATAATCTGGTCCAACCTTTCATGGAAACAGGACATAGAGGAGATTATCTAATCCCCTGTCCAGTCTCACCTTGAAAATCCCCAGCAGTGGGGAAGTTCTTCCAGTGAATGATTGTTACCATTAAAAAAAACCATTTTGCTTGTGTCTTGATGACACTTCTCTCAGTACAACTTGTATCTGCTGCCCCTTTTTTTGTGGCTCCTTGTGAAGAGAGTGTGTTCTCTTTGTCTTTGCCCTGTAAGTACCAGAATACCAAAGTGAGGTTCCCCCTGAACCTTATCTTCTCCTGGGAGAAAAGACCTATCTCCTTCAGTCTTCCCTCATAGTGTAGGTTCTCCAGCCCTTTGATCATCAATATTATCCTCTTCGTAAAGAAATTAGGGCTACATTTTTGCACGTGGGTATGCATTTCTAATTTCAGGGGAGGTCAGAGAAGTTCTTGTCCCTGAGAAGAGCACCATTAAAACTGTATTACAGCATTGAAAACTCGATTCTGTTCTTTCTTTGACTTTGTTCACTACTCAGCAAAATGCCTTCTTGTTAATTATCGACTTCATCATCGAGGGACAGTTTAATCACAAGACTGTCTGCAGTTCAGGCTATCACAGTAGTACTAGCAGGGAATTTTGCACTGCACATAATTGGCCAGGTAATTAGAATACAAAATCCTTAATTGCTCAGTTACCAAACGTAAACGGTGCAGCACACAGAGCTTGACTGGCGGAAGACTTGGGGGAGCCAAGGCAGCTGCCAAGTGCCAGCTTTTCCTTCTTCACAGCACAGCAAACAGCATGGGTGGCTTACCGAGCCCCTGTTCCCCTGTGGGGTGTGGGAAGCCCTTTCACTCTGAGGTGTAAAAAGAAGAGCAAAGAGACTGTATTTCAGGACATCCAAATCTACTTGAAAACAAAACCATAAACCCAGGACTTTTGAAAGGCAGAGGAAACCCAGCATCCTGTCAACAATGGCAAGTCAGAGCCCATATACTGGTATGAAACAGCACCACTGCCCAAATTGACAGCTCTCTGGAGTGGCACAGGCTGCTGTTGCAGGCTGGGAACCTGGTATAGGATCTGTACGGTCTGAGCAACAGAGGTTTTCAGCACATCATAATACAAACGGATGGGTGCAGCATCACTCTGCCCTAATATCTGTGTCATGGATAATTCAGAAGTTACCACTGTTGGTACATTACAGCAAGGGCTAGACATAACAATCACACCAGTACTTTCATCTGTTGATGGACAACATGAAGTGCTACATCAAAACAATCCAGATACTAGCTCCCTTCACTGGAAGGCTAATTCACAGCTTTGATACTTCATTATCTTTGTCTTATTTCCACGCTAAAGGTATTTGTTGCCTGTATTTATTTGTTCCTGTGTTCCTTGGTCAGCACTTCCTTCTCCTTCAGCTAAACTTCCAACACTTGCCTTTCTTTCTTCAAATATATTTATAAACATCAGCATCTACTTCTCATGTCAGTAGACTGAAAAGGGCTATTTTGTAATTTCGCCTGCTGTGGCAAGATCCATTCTAGGAGCCCCTTTCAACACCTATTCCTATTTCAGATTTCCTTTTTCTCAAACAGAGCAAGGCAGACTAGTATGCAGCACACTGCATTAGGCTCTGTTACTGTTTTATGCAATGGCAATAGAATATTCTTCTCTCTTGCAGAAAAATCTTCCCGTCTCATAGCTGACTGCGGTGGCAATTAACAGACACTCCCAACTCTCTCTTCCAGCTTCCACTTACAGGCAATAATTCCTCCTTGGAACACAAATTCTTACTCTGCTCCACGTACAAAATTTTTCATTTTCTACTACAGTTATTGCCTCCAGGATTCCAGTCCTAAAGGCATCACATTCTTCCTTACTTTATTCCACTATTATATTAGCAATGCCTTTCAAACCTATGTGGTCACATTTATTCCACTGCTTCTGTTTCCTCCTCTGTCTAGAGGCAATGACTCATAAATTCTTGTATCAGTTGGTCCAACACTCCTATGCCTTTCTCGCTGCTCCTCCTTCAGGAGTTTCTCTCTTCAGCTTGTGAGAAATCCACAATGGACCACATAGGCTTTCCAAAGGCAACTACAATTTGTTTGTATAGGAACAAGGTAAGACATCTCCAGCCATAGAACAGAACTGATAAAAATTGTTATGCACAATTATTTATTTGTCCTTGCATATTAGGTAGTTTTAGTTAAGCTCATTAATGATTGTTTTATTGCCCAGTTGATTGAGTGTTGAAGGTTATCTAATTAAAAGTTTTTGTATATGCCCCAGTTCAAACGAGTTAATCCAAGTTAAAAGCTATATTTTTCTTAAAATACCCCTGTTGTGTCCCTGTTAAA
>VZRO01005062.1:35984-104598 GCA_013397915.1 Daphoenositta chrysoptera
AAAAAAAAGAAGAAGAGAATTTGAGACTCCAGGTTAAAAAAAATCCATTCTCACTGGAATTTAATAGACTCTGGAAATCCCTGATGATAATCTCAACCTCACAAAACTCAATATTTCCTCCAATTCTTTTTCTACTTTCAGAAAGAAACCACATGCTACTCCCAGTCTAAATATCTGTCCATCCTTCCCTCAAGGACAAATGACTAAGACACTCTTCCTATATTTGAAGTACTTGGCCTGCCTAAAAAACTCGTGTGATGTGAAAAATTGTACCTATTTCACTGTATTTTGTACTTTGCAAAGTTACCATCTCTTCTTTTTTTGCTATAGCTACGCAGTCATACCAGCAGGATAAACTAACATAATTTATGATTAATCCCCAGCCCTCCAGTCCTTACTGACTCTGGCATGTACTATTAAACTTTGTGTCTCATTGTAATATGATTTCAATTCAGTGACTGAACGTATTTATTTTGAATTAAGATTCACAATTAGCCAAGGCACATGCTAGTAAACCCATGGCCTGTATCATGATCTTGAGTCAAGAGAATGGGAAATAAGAAATAAAAGTTTAATCCAGAAATGAGCTAGGATTTAACTCTTTTCTGAAATCATTGCAGCAAGACCACTCTTAATATATTTAGCAACAATTAATTCTCAAAGCCAAAACAGCTGCACATTGCTGATGCTCTCCAGATGCAAGGTAAGGAATTAAATCATGGGATAATTCAATTGGAAAATTGCTTGTAATTATGGAGAATGCAGCGTCTGCTTGACTCCTTGTGGTGATTGGTAGTTGCTTTAAGAATAGTGAGGTAGCCTGTGCAATGCATGGTGAATACAAATAAGTAGCTGTGTTAAGAGAAATCTCATTTAGTTTCACAAAGATATGGTTTTAACACGATTAAAACTGTATTTGCTGACATAATGATAATCCATTTTCACTGTCCCATTACTGCCAACAGCCCACAGTCACTTGCACACAGAACAGCAATATTCACTGATAGCACCTTCCCTCTGAAGGAACTCAGAGTACTTTGCAAACATGCAGAACGTGGTCCTACTCTAAACAAGGACCCAAAGAGGCTGGTGTGTCTCACCTCATTTAAAATATGTGCATGCAAACAGCCTTGTTCCAACAGGTCATTTAAATCTCCGATGCCACAAGGCTGACTGCTGGAAATGAAGAATGGTGCTCCTTCACTTCAAATATTAAAATTCTCAACAGCAACAGAGGAGAAGGCTGTCACAAGGTCTAGTCAGAGACCCTCTAGTACTGACAAAATGGAAAAATCCAAAGGAAACTCTTCTTTTGGAATGACAGCTACCAGTGGAGAAATAGAGCCTTCTTGTCATCTCTAAACTGAGCACATGTGTTCTGAAAATAACGGGATGATGCAGGGTTTTACTGTCTTTTGTAGAATAATCTTACCAGAACTGATCCTAATTAGCACTACAACATGTGACAGAGTCTGCTCACTATTTTAAAGTTGGCAAACTGAAAGATGAAATGGCTGCTGTATGTGATCACATTCCTACAGAGTCGGTGACTGAATGGGAAAAGCACCCAGTAGTAGAATTACTATTAGTAGAAATTACTACCACAGAAATTAGTAGAAATACTAATTTTCTGTTTCATGGTTTAACCATTAAAACACATAGTTTTCAGTGTATAAAACTCCAGTTATGGTAGCAGTGGTTACTATGACATTACTCTGTGTTAGCTACTGAAGTGTTTGCCTGATTTTTTTTCTTTTTTACTTTAAAAAAGCTTTAAAACAAAAACCATTAGGGAACAAGAGATCAATTATTTACAAGTTGCTTCACAAATCAATCATCCAGTATCAAAGTTAAAGTTGTTATTTTTAGCAGTATTAACTACACTATAATTAAAATTAATTACAAAGTCACAACCCCTCATTAAGTTGCTGTCAGTTGAGGGAAAAATTCCTCAGAAGCAATTCTTTTTCTTTAAAGTGATTGTAAAAAGATTCCCATCAATTAAAGAGACATCTGGTAATATGGAAAAGGTGATAAATTATCTCCTTTTCTCAGTGCTAGTACTTTGTAGACCAAAGGTAGTGCAAAAGAGAAATCCTTATGGTTTTATCTCATCCTGAAAAGCAGAACAAACAGCCTTGTGTGGGGCCACATGGACCCAATCCTGCAAAGCCTTGACTTCCAATCTAACCTAGTCTTTCAGCACATTCTGTAAGTATTTGAGCAGTCTTAAGAAACAGAGAAGTTCTTTGCATGTTTTATTGTCACGCAGCAGATACTGGTCTTTAACTTCCCTAGCCTTAACCCTACAGCAGTTTTTGCAGTAACCAGATATGCTACTATTTCTACAAGACACATTCCCTTTGCTACTCTCCTAGTTTTCCCCTCCCTGAGCTATACACCATTGGCTTAGGACTTAATTCTGAAGAGAAAGAAAATTGTGAGTCCCACCCACCTCCCCTTTAATGAAGTCTTCCAAATGACAAAAGAGTTCACAAAATATCTTTCTTCTCTCACAAACCGGTTTCACAAGCTTGAAGTACAGGCTGCTGTTGACCTAAGTTGCTGGTCTAATACCAACTCTGCAAGGGATCAAAGATGATCACCTGGATCTCTCTCAGAAATGCTCTGTGCAGAGACAAATGTTACTTGGCCTTTCCTCTGTCCCCCATCCCATGCAGTGGGTGCAGAACATCCACAGTTAACAAACATTAATCTCCCTCAAGTACACAAAGTATGCAGAGGTAGGAAAAAGTGGCACAACATTAACTCCTGACACTGATACCCCAACTGGCATCTCTAAGGTAAAAAAGGCATTTAACCCCATGTTTAAAATAAACCAACCAACCAAAAATAAACAACAGAAAAACCCCAAAAAGGCACACCAAACCAAACTAACAGAAAACCAAAACAACAAAAAAATCACACCAAAAACCCCCACAAAAAAACCCCAAGCTCAAAAAACCTCCCACAAAACAAAAAAAAACCCCAAACATGGCAACAAAACCCACCAGAAAATAAAAAACCAAGCTGAAACAGCTGCTGCTATGCTTGCTCTCATACCTGCAGCAAGGCTTCCAGTGACACAATGCACATTTGTATCACCTTGTGACAGTATCAGGCTTTAAAAACCATCCCAGACTTTAGCCCGATGATAAGAAACTGGGAGCATCTTCAGCAGTTTCACAAACAGGCTTATTAAAAACCTGGGCTAGCAAAATGCCATTTCCAGTCTGTACCCCTTCATCCAGCAATCCCAAAGATACTTTCAAAGGAAAATACCTGATAACAATCAGAGGGGAACACAGCAGGAAGGTGCTTTTTAGAATTTTTTTACAAAAAAATCAGCAAAAAAAATCCCACAGCAAAACACAACCCACACACAAATAAACAAGGCTTTGACTACATTAAGGAGTGAAAGAGGCTAATCTGTAGTTCACTCAAGTTTCTTCAGTTTATATTACCAATAGTTTTAGCAACAAGGAATTGTTCAGTAATTCAGTTTCATTTTTTAAAAGTTTAGCTTGCTGATAAAAGTAGTATACCAAGTAACCAATCAAGTAACCAAGAAATCTATTAATTTTTGTAAGTTGTTTAGGTCATTCCCAATGCAATACCCATTACCAGCTTTGCACTCAGGGTCAGTTTTGGTGCCCCACCCTCTGGAAGAGTTAATGGATATAGAATTTTCTGAGGCACGGAGCAATCAATTTGTAGCTGTAATGAAGTACATTTCACCTGCCCACCCACAAAGCACTTTGAAAGGTTTCATTTCATTCAGATAAAATAAACCCAAAACACAGCAGAGTGGTTAAAGGTATTGTCTTCAATGTGTCTCTTTTCTGTACAGCCAATTCCTGTCTTAATTCAGGGACATTCCAGCCAAACTCCTCCATGCAAAAAAGCTCTTTTCCCAAGCTAAGCAGTGCTTTACATCCAGGCGAGGTCCCTCAGCTGGTTGGAGCTCAGTTATTTCAATTACGCTTTGTCACTCTGTAATGACAGTACAGGTCAACAATCACTCAAGCACTGACCCTACTCCAGCATATTCTTACGGCTGCCCTTACCTGTCCAGACAGACACCTTTCCCTGTAAATCAGTGGGAAGAAATGGAAGCACTCAGCTTCAAACAGCACTCATGTATTACACAAACATTCATCTAAGCACATGAGCAAATGCACAATACCAATATTATTGGAAGCATATTAGCTCTTACATGATTTCCAAGGGTATTTTTTCCTCTCTGCAAGGAAACCCCAATGTTTCATCTGCAGTGAAACACCCCTTAGTCCTGTCACAAAGCCATGGCAAAAGCCCACTGTACAACAGAACAGGAGGTGTAGTGTTCATGGAAGCCAACATTCAGCTTCTAAATAGTCAGCATTTTAACTTTTAGTTCTTGAGTATTCTTTAATTTTAAGGCAATTGGAAATAATACTGCTCTACCCAAGCACCCCAAATATTCCAGAAGTCTCCATATTCAGTTCAGCCTTACATGTAACAAAAATCACTTCTTGAACAGCAAATACCTGCCATTAACCTCACATTTTGCAAGGTGACCAGAGAGAGAACTGCCTGCAGCAAGTCAAGCACCAACCTTGAAAAGGCCTGGAGTTCATTTTAATCATGCCTTGCTTCAAAGCCATTACAATTATCAATGGGCTTTTTCAGTGTAACTGGGATCCAGATCTTCTGTTCTCTAATTAGGTAATCAAATCCTTCAAAGATGAAACTCCTTCTACACCTTCCTCACCTTTCTCCATTGATGGATAAGAAAACCAGCTATATACGCTATACTGGTAGTCATACTTAAATAAATGTCCTTAAAGAAATTTGCTATTAGAAATGTTAATTGTTGCTGTTCACTCAGCTGTTGCCACCAATTGCAAATCGCCTGGCATCTTTACTAAGGAGTTGATTTTAGAACCTATTCTTGCTGAACAGATACCTTTTTGCCTTGGTTAGTCATTGGGAATGTCATTACTTTGGGTGTAAGCCACAGTTTCTGAATTTATACAATGTTTTATAATATCTTCCCATATTCTTGCTTTTTTACCCTTAATTAATGGTAAAACAAAGTCTAACTGTCCAAGCTATTAGTTCCTCAGAAATCTTGATTTGTTGATAACATGATAACATTGAATATATTGCCCTTAAGACAGCTGGATAGGTAAACCAATGACTACAGAAATAAAATAGCTTTCCCTACTGTGCAATTGGGCACTGAGGCCACCAGAACGATCTTTTCTTTTCCCCCAGTCTAAGAAAGTTCAGTATGTAAAATTCCAAGCTGGGTGTCACAGCACACTTTCACCTCTCATGAAGTGACCTCATTGACATGTAAGATCAACTCAGGCAGACAGGCAGAGCCTGCCCTATCCATACCTGGTAGTATGAAAAGCTGTCATTTTTGACAGCAGTCAAATATTAAACATCCTCTGTCTCCTCCTCAAATACTTTCACACCTTCAGGAAAAACACAGGGAGTGGAATTAAACCTGCATCATAATGTTGTTTTAACATGGGTTTTTTGTTTCTTCTATGCTCTGAATAAACACCTTGAAAACAGAACATCCTTGAACCTTCTGCTCCAAATCAATACTGGAGCTCTGCAGCTTGGGTTTTTTCTCTGACAAACAAACCTACTGTGACAGGTGAAAAGGAGTTGTGATCTAACCTTTATTATGCTGTTTATGTGCCTTGCAAAGTTCTAAATGACTGCCAGAGATGCCTACCTGTGGTACACAGCAAAACACTTCCCTTCAGTGCCTGATCTTTCCACTTCCCCACTGGAAGCAGAGGAATGCTGCAACATGTCCCCCACTAAAAGCAACACACAGGGTGAATTACTGTAGTTCAGTCCCTCATCAGGTTTATCCTTTTAACACAGGCAACGGCACGTAACAAATCTTCTGCTTCTGCTGTTTGAACATCTTTTAAAATGTGGAGAAATCTACTCATCACCTTTTTTACTCATGTTTACTCCAGATAACTTAGAAAGACAGCCTCTCCCAGAAGAGTATTTAGATCTGCTCACAGACACAGAATGGAAAGAAGAAAAAATGCAGAACAATGGCTAAAAGCCCACTATTACATTTCTTGAATTCTTAAGGAAATGCCATTTAGTAGTAAGTGGTCTTTGCTTCTTTCATCTCTGTTGTGACACCGGAGCGTTCAGCTAACAAAGCTGACTTTCATCTCACCTTACAACACGTAGGAACCATTAATTCGAATTACAAATGACTTTTTTAAAACATAGTATTTTCATTTTAACAGAAGATAGTGACTCGTATTTAACTTTTATAAGATCCTGTTTAGTTGGGGAAAGTGAAAGATGAAGGCCAAACATTTCTAAACTGCTTGCATTTGATAGATGAGCAAGCCTGAGCTGCTGAGACTAAAGGCACTCACAGGGACTTAGAGAAAGTGATTTCCTTTCCATAAGCAGGACACACAATGTAATTTATTGCCCAGAAAGGATGTGCGGCTCAACACAGGAACAGGGTCTAGGATTGGAGATCCCAAATCAACAAGGAGATACTGTATGATGTTCCCCAGCAGAGTTACAACATAACATGGAGGGCTATGTTCTATCGTTTCCCTCAGCTCACAGTCTCTGGCAGAGCCTGTCTGAAGAGTCAGAGAACATCTGGGGAACTCCAGCCATCAGTTTTCTTCCCTCTCCTGCTCTCCCAGTATGGCCATTCTCATCTTCATGCATTACTATCTGTTTAATCACTGTGCTCTCAAAACAAGCAAACAAAGAAAACAGATGAAACTTCAGGGATAGCTTCTAGCTCATAATTGAAAGGATGATTATTCATTAGAATCTAGGCAAGTTGCTTGGGGCCGCCAAAACAGGCATTGCATGGTATTATGAAATTTATTTTTTAAAGATAGAAAACAGAATTCTCATTCAGTATCGTGTCTTTAACTCTGCAACCTACTTTGGTTATTTTGAGTGGGATAAAATAAGCATGCTGAGTTTAAGTTACTACAAGAGAAAACAACTAAGCTCAGAGGTCCCACCCCCTTCAAGGTAAAGGTAAATAAAACTACTTTGGTGAGCTTTAACATTAACAATTTCTGTAAGATTTAACATCTGAAGGCACAGCTAGTGGAATACTTCTTGCAACACCTCTGAATTAGTACCTGTAATTGTGTCTTCTCAAAAATCAGGTATTACAAAAGCCTTGGTACCAACATATCCTTTACATACTTACATCTAAACAACTCAAATTTCATCAGAAAACCAATGATGGAAATGCTAAAAATCAATTGTCTCTTTACCCAAATTTACCTGGCAAAATGGTTAAACTGTACTTGGGTTTAGCTTCATCTGTGCAAAGATCCTGACTGAATCATGACATTTTCACCATCATGGTTCCAAATTAACAATTTCTTATCTCTGATTAATTATCTGGACTTTGTTCTTGGCAAGAGTCACAGCAGTAAAACCTTTTAGCTTTTAAAGTTCTGTGACTCTCTTTTAAAAATGTATTCATCCAAGCACAGGTGTGTAAGATACCTACTGTAATAAAACAGACACTTTATCATTGATGTGAATAAGAGCAAAAATATTCCAGTTCTTGTCAATTTGATAATGCTTTTAACATAATCTCACAAAAGAGTTGTGTAGAAAATCCCACATGATAACATCTATTCATTAAAAGTGGAGCAAGCAAACTTCATGAAAAAACCAATGGGGACCAAGAGGCCACAACAATTGTTAGTAGTGGTTAAAGTGCAAGGGACACAAGTTTGGCACAGTGGGGAACACAGCTCACCTTGGGCTACTGATTTAACCATGCTGGCCTTTGGTTTCTCTCTGACAACAGGGAGAAACCCTTCTCCCAACTCTTCAAAACCCTAGGAAGAGCCTTATTTAGTAGAGCATTCTCAGAGCCTCCTGGGTGAAGTGCTGAAGAAGCACAGGCTATTGTAGTATTTGGCAATGGATATAGTTAGACCATGCTTGGTAAGGATTGCCAAAATGCAGCCAAGGGGCTGCCAGGCTCACAGGGTCTTGCTGATAGTTCTTTACCATACATTGTATTTTTGTGTACAGAGCCATATGTGTGAGCTGTCATTGGCATGGTAAAAAAATAAACACACAGAAAATAGATACAGCAGGTAGGCTGGAAAGAAACCAAAACTACCAAATAACTTAGTAATCCACTGAAGACTTTTTTTTTTTTTTTTGCACAAATGTGAGTTTTCTATGCTTAAAAAGTTCAATTTAAAAACCCCTCTGAACACAACATGTGTAGGAACATACACAAGCATTTGGTGATACAGGACATTGTCCCTATGTTATGGAGGGAAAAACATTACACATGTGTGTTAATCCAGTAGTCTTTTCCTATAAAAAGGTCAAACACAGCCAAGAGCAGGACAGACTTCCCTCCAGCTGTCCTTTTAATATGCCTCTCATCTTGCCAAGGAGAAACTGTCATTAGGAGTGAGAAAGAGACCATTTTACAACCCATTTATTCTTCATTGTCTCTGCCTTTTCTGGATATACTTGTTGGAGTACATTAGTCACAGGTATGCAGCAAGCCATTAGAGCATACTAACATCTGATGCACACTGAAATTAATTTTTCTTCTTCGGCTTGGGGAACAGACTGTTAGATGTTGAGTTGCATGCAAGTCTTCACTGAATTAAGGAATGAACAGACAAGATTTCTAAAATCAACAAACACACGTGCTTCTTCATAGTCTGTATAAATACATACCTACTCTATAAACAAACACACTGTCCTACAGCGAGACAATAATTTGCCTCTTTAGAGCAGCCTCATTAAAAGGAAATAATTTTTCAATAACAAAGCACAAGTGTAGTCCTAATGAGAAGAGCAAGCTGCAAAATGCTAGGAACACCTGGTCCATTTTTTGTACTGACAGAGCATGAGCTGGAATCTGATCCTTATAAAAAGGCTGTATCTTTCCTTCTCCACAGCCCAGTGGACTCCGGAAGCAAGTTTGTTTTCCATTTAGTGTCTTAATGTTGCATAAATTCCTATGGGTATGTGTTGTTACACTTGATATGCTTATGTTGCCAAGGTGAGTATCAAAATCTAAATCTCATCTAGGACTGCCAGAACTATTTGCTTTAAATAATATTTTTGATTTTAACCCTCATCTTTGTATACAAAGAACTTGATATTCACCCCTACAAATCCATAAATCTTCATTTGCAATAAGACTGATGAATAATTTTCAGTCTATGTTACTTCCAGACCTCACTTAATCCTTCTACTGTTTCACTTGTGGTATGTGGCTGATCCTTCAACTCACACACAAAAATTATTTCCACTGAGTCACTGATTAAATCTTAAAGAGGAAAATAACTAATAGGAAACTAAATCCCACTTGAACTAAATGAAAGTACAAAAGTTCATAAATCTTCATGGGATACCTGTTTATCTGAAGGCATATAAATAACAAAACTAGGGTGGCATCATATCACAGCAGTATCTTTTTAAGGACAATTCGGCCATCTGGATTGAACCAGGATGATCCACACTCTTCTCCAGCATTAGAGAGAGGGATGCAGTAAACATTCAGGTCTGCAAGTTTTTTGTCAAAACTTGTGATAGGTTCAAAACCATTTTTCTTTCAAATAGAAATTCTCCTGAGAAAACAATTCTTGGTTTGTTGTTTCTTTTTACAGGCCTAAGATGTCAAGATCTCAAACTCCATGCAATGATTTACTAAATAAGAAATACCTGTGATATCTTGTTCAAAAGACACATAAGCTGGATCAATTCTATGAGATCAAGGCAAATCCTCAAACCAGTATAAAAATTAATGTAAAGGGAAAACTTTTGTCTGTCTAGTGTGAGCCCAGCTACTCTCTTTACTCTTTGTTCTTTCCCCTGGTAAATAGCTATCCTTTTCTGAGAGAATTTTTTCCCATCTATTTTTGTGGAATTTTAAGTGATATGAGTATTTTTTCTGCTTCAGTTTTACATGAGAAATAACTTCTCACCTATTTATTTCTTGCAAGCCCACATTGATTTATACCCTACTGTTTTGTTAATAAAGTGATAATCTGAAATAAAATATTATTTATTATCTTATATTATCCACCTCATTCTTCTTTGTCTGAGGAATCATAAATTAAAGGCAACAGCCATTTTATAATCCTGCAGTTCATTATCTCCCATTTGCTAATATGCTCAGTGCCTTAGCCTTGCTCCATTTCTTTAGTAATAATTACAAAAATTAAAACCACATTAACACAATATGCAGATACTTCTTGTTTTAGAACTTACATAAGAGGCTTTCAACTAATCAGTGGCTGGTTAGGGCACTGTCCTCATTCATCTCCCACTTCCCCTGCCATCCTTCATGAAAGTTTAATCTACATTTTTCCATTAAGAAGTTGTCTCAACTGGTGTTCACATTTGCAGGGTGGCTTATTACTTCTCTGATTTTTTATTTTGAATTGTGGTCATACTTCCACCACTTATCTCTTCATCTGAAATTTTTATCAAGCAGCTGCATATTTTCCTGGTCCTGAAATCTTCTAATCACAGAAGCAGAAATTCACTTACCTGATCTAGAATCACAAGATTTAAAACAGGAGCGGGCAACCTGCTTGCATAACCATAGTCAGGAACATTCAAGACTCTAATCCTTACAGTTTAAAACTGCATTTATGGTTAGAAACAGATCACTCTGACATTTGATCAGACCTGGACTCAGTTTGTGTGCAGTTGTTTTGGGTCCAGCTGCTACTGGTCCTGCCTCCCTAAATACAGAGGATTAATTTGTACTAGTGGTTCTCTCTCTTCCGTGTAAGATTTGACTCCAAATGAAGCTCCAGTTGTGGTCTCAGATCAGGGGCCACAATTACTGACCTCCAAAGTCCCTGGGGAACACAGCATTGCAGGAAGCTAAGCCAATGCTTCTCTGGAGGTGGGAAAATACAAGCACTGCAGTAAGGTAACAGGAGAGGTGAATTCTGAAAAGTCCCACTTGCTGATGACTGTCAAATAATCCATGATGGATGTCAAACTCAATGCTGTATCCTAGAGGCCCCCATAGTACATAAAACCCTGGGTCTTCCTCAAGAGTTGAGAGGCATAGAATTTATGGCTGGTTTGACCCATTTCAGGTTTATCAGAGAGGCAAATGACTCTCCACCTAGAGCATGACAAACACACACATCCAGACAGCTGAAAGTGCAGCTTCCTTGGTCTACAAGCTCTTTCTTTCTAACCACAGACTGGGTTGTCTCACCTGCCTCCTTAGTAAATACTGCCACAGTTGCAAGACCTCCAATTCCTCATAGTTTATTACAATAGACTGCAGTGCATTTGCTGGTATAATATATTATGAAGTATCATGAATAATTAAAAATTAATCACACTTGTCAAAATAAATAAATGCAGCCAGTAATGCAGAATGCTTGAATTTTTTATAGCATCTTTTGGCTTATTCATGAATTAAAAGAAGTCTAGCAATCCACAATGGATTGCCTACTCATTTCAGCATGTACAGGCCCAAATCAGAGCCCAACACTGGAGGTTTTCCTGTCAATCTTTAGCACATCAGTGGAACTTCAACCTTAAATCTCTGACCCTGCAAAAAGTTACGTAAGTTAGGCTTGGAAATGTGAGTAACTCCAGCAGATCTCCAGGGGCCTAGCTGGCAGATACACCAGTGATTCTGTCACTCACTGGTCCGCTTACAAGATGGGGGGGAACGGAGCAGAGTGAAGCATTTTAGCACAAATTCAAAAAATCAAAAGCTTGATAGTCTCCCTAATCTACATTTCTATAGGCAAACAGCCCTGCAGACCTTCCTACCAACTACTTGATTTTTTTGCATGGTTTGATAGCATTCCCAAGGCTTTAACAGAAGTGCAAATAATAGTAAATGTTTAAATAGCAACTTTTCTCTGACTCTCTAAATAGGTCTAAAACTGTTAGTGCATTTCTACCCTTTTTCAAAGGAAATCTAAGCCTGGGCTGGGAGGTGAGGGGGGGACTTACCACCACACCAACCCTACCAGACCAAAGATCCATTAACTTTAAACATCTGGCTCTGAAAACAGACAGGTGGAACTACATTGGAAAGAAAGTATGAACAGGGAGAGCAAACAGTTGGCCCTCACCACCTGGCCTTCAGGGACCTGTTGCCCAAGGACTTTCTGAGCCAAAAAAGGTTGTGCTGAGAATTTAGTAGCTGTAGCTATTTTTCTTCCCTGAACATATCCTGTCAATTTGCACACCCACAGAAGGTTTCAGCAACAACAATACCCTGGGAAGAAAGTTCCACAGCTTCACTGTTTGTTAAATACTGAAGGATCTCCTTTTGTTTTGCCTGACATCTACTAATTTTGCTTGATGCTGTCCAATACTGTGTTAGAAGAAATATCAAATATTCCTTCTGTACTCATCCTTTCAGTGCATTACAAACCCTTGGGAGTTTATAAACCTTTATACATATTTTATAAAGATTTTATAAATTTCTGTGATTTCTATACAACCCTGCATGTATTCCTTTAGATGCCTCTTGCAGGCAGGGTAGCTCTCTTTAATTTAAGTGTTCCTAGAAGACAGCCATTACATACTTTATCATCTTTGTTTCCATTCTTTTAAAAACTTCCCCAGCTGTACTAAAAGATTTCTGATGCATGGGATCTAGAACAGAAGACTGAGTTCTAAATACAGCTGCCCCACAAATTTATACTGTAGCATACTGTTCCTATTTTCCACTCCCTTCCCAGTAAGCCCCCTGGTCACATTTATTTTGTGACTGCTACTGAGGCGATGCTTTCCCAGCTCAGTTTTTACCCCGAAATCAGCTTAAGTGATGGTAACCAGCTCAGAATCTGCCTGCATGTATGCCAAACTCTGATTGTCTCTCCCACCACCTCAATTCAAATAATCTGCACTAAATTTCATCTCCAACTATTAGCTGGTTAAGCATCCCTTTTCAATTCCTTGCAAACTAGACCTTCAATCTTTTACCCTGAATAATTTAATATCAAACTCTGCCACCTCACCATCTATTCCTATCCAGAAGATCAATGATTTGTGTGACAGTACATGCTGAACATGCCAAGTAAGTGGATTGCTCAGCTGTGACTGTAACCAGATGCTGACTTCTTCTGATTTCTTGACACTGAGCTGTATCATGCTGCTGGAACAAGGGCAAAAATACAGAAATTCTTCCAATGTCTCTCTTTGGGAGACCTACCAATGATTTTCTGCTGAACATTTTACAGAAACTCATGTGAAGGCTAATGAATCATACCAGAGGCATTTGTCTCTATCAATGTCTTGCTATGACTTGATAACCAAGTGACAAGGATGAGCTAAACCATCCCAAAATCTAGTTAAGCTATCTGTTTATCTCTGTGCACTACTGTCTGCAAAGGAGCTGAAATGAGATTGAGATAATTGCAAGTACAATTTGCAGGAAACAGTGGGGGTTGGAACTACTGTGCTTAATTATTTCGGATTGAAACAGACCACACAACTATCTATGCCAAACAGCTGTAATTAAAGTGATTGAAAATAGAGAGATGCTAGCTCCAAGTGTTGATTTTCAAATGAGTCTTTATACATGCAAGAGTTACAGTCATCGATGAGTTGCAGACCTACAGCTCTACTGAGAAAAAATTACCACTACGTCCAACATGCCTGGTAATTTAAAAAAACAAACACACACAAGCAACTAAATCACACAAAATAATCCACCCTAATGCCCCACAAATCTAAATCCACTCAATCAATTTGATACTGGTTACCTGCCCCTCAGAATAGAAGAAAACAGCAGAACACAAGTTTCAGCCTAAATCACCTATATTCCAGATGATAACCCCCAAATTTTGATCTTGGAAATGGAATTTTCCAATAGGCAATTGTAAATGCTCAACCAATACCACCTTTGGTTTTGGGCTACAGGGCCAGCCAACAGTCTCCCTTCCTTCTGCTTTGACAGATACATAAAACTGAGTACAGACAAAGGTATAACTTTACTGAAAGGAGTCCAAAAGAATCATACATTGACAATGTATGGGGACCTGGCCAGGTTCTTTACCTGGAACAATACATTTACTTCCTTGTGGAAGTTCCTTTTTCCCCACTCCAGGAAAGTGACAGCTATTCTTCTCAATTCAAAACAAGGTTTTAACTCCTAAATTTCAAGGGCAGGCAGCTTGCACTAGAATTTAAGAAAAAGAAAAACTAAGAAAAAGAAGAACAAAACAGACATTCTGATTTACCTCAAACTTTCCCTGAACTGTATCTTTGTAGCAAGAAATTCAGTATGCGTGTGGATGTTTCTTGATGTGGAAATTAGAAGATATTTGCATGCAGCACAAATGTGGTCCATCTGCTTTACACACGACAGAGATCACACCAAAATGACTTGGTCTGCTGATGAATCAATGGGCCTTAAAAGTTAATTTACAATGGCTATCTGGGGAAAAGTACTATATTATTGGTATGGATGAGAAAACAGCATATGAATGAAAGCAGCACGGAGAGTTTACTCAGTATTTCCCTGAACAAAAGAGCTGTTTTGAGCAGTCAGACTGCAGCTCTGCAAAGTCAAATTCTGTCTCTAATGCTGGCTACTAAGAAAAGGATCCTTTCACTTGCAGCCTTTTGTGTAAGAGGACTCTTGACTCTAAACAGACTATTGAATTAAACATCCAGTGATGAATGTATTCTGCAAGAATTCATCTGATCTTTCTTTAAACTTATGCACACTTCTGGCCCCATAACATTAATTCACGTATTTTATTAGCACACTTTATTCAGGTGCTACATGAAAAATGTCTCTGCTTGCTTGTTCTAAACCTGGAACCCACCACTTCACAGCTGCTTTCCAATGCTCTTCAATCTGCATCTAACCCCTGCCACCACAGATGGAATAAAGAATCTTTGTTTGTTTAGTTTTTCCTACTATGGAAACTGTTCCATATCCCTTGTAATTTTTGTTGTCCTTCCTGACACCTTTATTTTCCTAGATAAAGTTTGTAGCTCTAACTCCCCCCTTTCCATTTTTTAGGTCCATTCTCATCAACACCACCTTCTAGAGAGAGGTTCCAAGCAGGTGTCACTAAGCTGAAAGGACATTAAGAATTTTTCTGCTTTCCCAGGATTAGAAGAGCACAAATGTATCTAAAAATCTTTTAAGAACTTACAATCTTAATGAAATATGCTTCTGTTCACAGATATGGTCATAAGCAGGAAAAGTATTTCCAAGAAACCAAATCTTTTTCCAAGACAAGAAAAAAGTCTGTTGCACTCCCATCTTTTGAGACCTCCCAGCTCTCTTTAGAGACAGAATCTTTTTTCTTATATTAAGGACAAAGCCCATCTTTTGTTTTCTTACCAAACAGACAACCTAAGCCCTGGACAAAAGGATATTGCCTAAAATGGTCTGCAAACACACAAGTGGTAAACAGGACCTAGAGCAAAGATAAGGCCAGACTCTTCCAAACACTGAATGACCTTAAACACAGGCACCATAGTACAGTTCTCATCCAAATACCATCCATGGCATGGGCCAGCCCAAATCAGATTTTACAGAAGACTGTATTTGATACTTTGCTTCCCAGGTACATGATGAAGCTCACCTTTAGATGAAAACAGATCTCTCCTGTACAGAACTACCCCCTTTTGTTTGTCACTTTCTTCTCACTCATTATCTGCTGAAGCAAAGGGTTTATAGCTGTCTTAAGTACTTCAGGAAGACATGTTTGTTTGGGTGGGGTTTTGGGATTTTCTGTTAGGGTTATTTTGGGGGGTAGAAGCAAGGGTGTTTTCACTTTAAAACTAACCACTACTGATGGCATTACACAGTTGTATTCATCTTACCTTTGGGTGTGCTCTCAGAGTGATCTCTCTCTGGCCCATCCAGGAGGTTTAGCTGTGAGATGTCCTCTGCACTCAGTCTGACCCAGGCATTGTTGGGGGTTTCCTGATCTTTTGAGGTAAAGGAATATTCCAGCTCACATGGAGATTCAAAGTTGCAGTCAAATACTGGAAAAAGAAAACGAACATGCAACATACCAGGTTAATTAAATCCCATGTCCTCTGTGCTGGAAGGTATGTATCCATACACACATGTATGCACATTCGTTTTATACTTCAGCAAATTAGGGCTTGATTTTTTCCATAATGAGGTAGAAAGAAATAGGGAATTCCATAAACAGACAGGCAAAAATGGGCCTGAAACGGGCTGCACAGAGAGGTTCATTACAGAGGCAGCAGCAAACCAAAAGGAGCCAGTAATTCCCCTTCAGGACAGGTCAAAGAGCAGCTCAGGCTAAAGTGGGGAACGGAAAATAGCTTAGTCATTGGATGACATGGGACAGAAAGCCAATCTCTTCTGGGATGCTGCTTCAAATTCAACCATGACCATTAGAGTGCAAAGACTCCTAATGTGATTCAGGGCCACATTCCACCTCGGTGAGCACAGGTCTCTACAAAGAGTCATATGTCCTGGGCATATGGAATGTGCTGGAAGCCATAGGGGCTGTACCCTGGGACATGACATTTTGACCCCCTGAGTTTGAAACTCTTTCCTGAGACAACAGAAACAGCAGAAACCTCACTTGCTGCTGCAAAACTTCAGCCTCCAGGCAGCACAGCCAGCAACTGCCCCCAACAGAGATTCCTCTTCTTGAGATGTTTCTCTTTCAAAAGCCCATTACCCTGCTGGTACAACTATGATTCACTTCCCAGTGTCCAGCTTACCATCACACCATAGTTCAAACTACTTCACACAATACGCAGTGACAACCTGCAAGGATCTTACTTTTAATTGTCAGTATCATTAATCTTCTGGAATGTCCTGTATACATTTGCTTTTGTCACCACAGTCAACACTCAACAGAATAATCAGTAAGTGAAAGAAATGATTTCTGAACTAACTCAGTGTTTCTGAACAGGCTAGATCCATTTGAAAAAAACAAAGGGAAAAATACAGCTGCTTTTGGAGTCTTTTGCACTTTCTGTCCTGCTGTGCTATGCAGGCGAAACAAATAATCTGAATTAGTGAAATTAACTGATTTTTTTAGACTTCAGTTACATTCTCTATTAAACATCTAATTTATTCTTTGTGGGCACAGATTTATGTGGTTCAGCCTATTCTCCTGGAGATAAAATATTTTCTAATCTGAAGGTTAATACTGTTGCCCTCTTGCTATACTTTTCCCAGCTAATTTGCCTTTTTAACAGCAAGCTGGAAGGAACAGTCTTTTTTTCCAGCTTATATTTGATTTTCTTAATCAGGTGCTTTATCATTCACTCAGCATTTTAAATACTTTACAACACCAGGGAAACCATATAACATATGGAGTCCGTTTACACCACAAACAGCAGTAATAAGGAATACGCACATTTCCTTAAACCCAAAGGTACAAGCCCCTACTCTCTTCAGGCCTCTAAGTTATCAATATAAATTTCATGATAAATGAAGCACTCTTCAATTTAGGCAGCAAGGAGCTGTGGATATATTCATGCAGTTTATTACTGCAATATCACATCCTAACCTCAGACCACTTATCTCTAGTCCTTTGGATGGTCTTTAAAAAAAAAACAAAAACAAAAACAAAAAAAAACCAAACCCAACATTTTTAAAACTCTATTAAGTGTTAGGAGTCTGTTAAACTTTGTACTTAAGCCCAGATGGACAAAAGAGCAACGAAACACTCAACTATAGGTCACAAAACATATATTATCTTTACTAGTCACCGGGAACACCTTGAGCAGTATGTGTTTTAAGGCACTGTCAAAAAAAATATGGAGGGGAGAAACACAGCTCATATATGGATTTTTTTGGTGGAACTCACTGGATGACAAATGGGAAAGCCCAGGCCAAGGACCACACACAGCAAGAACAATCATTTCAAATCAACTATTTCATTCTTTGTGCACTTCTCTTCCCGATCAATCTTGTATTTTCTTCAGCTTTCCAGCAGTTGCTGCTTGCTTCCCCTCCTCTCCTGCCCAGCTGCTTGGAACAGAAGCCTTTGTGCTCTCTAACCCTCTTGACCCAAGCAGAGAGGCCCTTCATGGACATTCACAAGGCGCTCTCATTCTCCTCCTCCAGTCCCCACGACGGTCTGATTGTGGTGCCACAAGCACTCAATAGCCAGCTCTGCTCCCCACTTTAGTCTCACTTTCCAGAATCCCCATCTCAAAAGAGAGCTATCAATCAGTTGTGGAGCCCTTAACACAGCAGGCCTCTGACCTACCACTGGTACAACTTAATTGGGGTAAGTGATTAAGTAACAGTCACCACTTCTAGTGTTATGACCCTTGCAGACAGCCAAAGCCTCTGCCTGAAGCAAGGAAAGTAAAGGAAGAAAAGGCAAGCAGCGATGCCATTTCCTTCCCTTGCAATGAATAGCCCACAGAGAAGCAGACATGATCTAACATGCCAGCTCTGGTGACACTGAATGTCCTTTACAACAGGTTGTTCCTCGGAAGAGAGGGAGACCACTCGGCTCACACATCCCACAGTGTCTGTGATTCAGTGGAAACATTCTCACAACTTTTATAGGATTCAATAGTCCCCTCATATCAGCAGAATATTGCTACTTTTCGTAAGCTCATATTTAAATTAGCCCTGTATCAGACACAAATTTCAGTTCTATTATCCTATTCAATACAAAGAAATGATGACAAAGAAATGCTATCTGATGCAACACAGAAAAATCTATGCAAAGAGCATCCAGTCTTCCAAGGCTAACATTAACTTCCCACCCTCAGGCTTTCCTTCTTTCACAATGTCCTTCACTATCGACAATGTAATATACTTCATAAAAAAAGAATTATATACAATACATTTTATTTTTCACTGAGAAGCTGGTCTTAGCTATTACAAGACCACATAAGCCACACTTGCAAATACAAAACCTTCATAATACTTGAATTGCTGCCACAAATCACCTGCCATTTTTTACACCTCTGCGTAAAAAAATAGTGCTTCTCCTTCCTTTTTCACTTTTGTCTTAACATTTAAAGACTACACCAAGTTTATGGTTTTCTTACCCAGTTAAGCACACAAAGCAGTAGCCATGTGCCTTTGAAAGTGCGGTAAGGGCCATTCTGCCTTTTACTGAAAAACCAAACACTGGAAGAAAGGCAATTAAAACTAACACAACTTCTAGTGATTATTTGTTAAACCCACTATCAATATAAATTGACAAGATACAGGGCGTTTGGACTTGAACACTGTGCTTAGTCAGTAAAGTGGGGTGATATTTTGAGATTTCTGATGATTTTCTAAAAGAGATGTCACAGAGATTTGAACCAAATACAGGCATTTATGTCATAGCTATGTTAACACTACAGGTTCTAAATGCTCTATACGAATTTAAGTTCCATAGAGAAAATAATAACAAAGTCTCCTTTAAAATAATAAATAAAAAAACCCAAACAGAACAAACAACTCTTTGTCCAACAACCTCTTTTATCTGCAATTGCTGGGCATGAGAGAGGCAGCACAGATAATTTATTATAAATCTATTTCATCGTCATTATGCCTTTAAAGAGGAAACGAAAGTGACACTTATAATCAAAATAAGATAAAAACCTTCTTAAGAGAGGCTGTAGATATAAATCAGTTCAGCTTTTGGTATGTAAAAAGATATAGAATATTAACTACAGATTGAAAAGCCAATTAAACTACTATTCAGTTGAAAAGACACTGGAATCTGTATTTGTCTGGTTATGTTAGAGTCTTGTGAGTGTTTCAATTTATTTATTTTTTATCAACATACCTAACAACAATAATTCATACACAGATAACTAAAATATCTGGCAACCACATCTGTTCCAATTAAAATGATTAGACTTTTCTAATAAACAAATGTCTTAAAATAGTAGTATAAGTAATAAACCAAATACACAGTGATCTGTGGGAAGCACCCTTTTACATTCCAGCAAATCGAATTATGGATCGTTCACTTTTGGGTCATCTTGGATCATTTGTGTAACTGCACATCACAGAAACATACCTTATTTAGAACAAAAATAACCTAATTTAAAGAGATAGATAAAAAACCTGTTCTTGTTAAGAAACTATTCTGATTATCCTTTCTTCAGTTGCACAAAAAAAGATTAGGTTTATTCGGTCTAAACCACCTCTCCTTTCAACCACAAAAATCTTACCAGCAGGTAGTTTCCTCTTAGACTGCTCCTTTCTAGCTCTACATGTGTCTGAATTTAAAAGATCCTTTTCCCTCCTGGTCTGCTGACTCTTACAAATCACTCCTCAATTACTCTCAGCTGGGCACCCCTTTGGAAGGATGTGGTTGCTTTCTCACCACACTGCCACAGCCAAGGGAGCAGGGAGAGGTTCTCTGTTCTCAGAGAAGACCAGCTTAGTGAGGTACATCCTCACTGACACCTCATCAGCTCACACATGACTAATTTATACTACATCTACAGACAAATGCACAATGTAAAGGTCACTTACACTGATCAAGTCAGGACCACAATCTCCCTCAAGAACTCTTTCAGCAGCAACAATCGCAGCAGCAGTGTAGAAATGTAGAAAAATAAAATATTGTTGCACAGGATGTCTTTTTTCAATACAAATATTGACAGATATTCCTTGTGGAGGAGACATAATTTAAATTGTGTAGTAGAGATCTGCTCTGCTGAGTGAGCTTTGAGACCTCCATCAATACCCACTAACCTCTATTTTACTCATGTTATAAGGCCTATAAGCTTTTAATTTATGACAGGGAAATGACAAATTGATTTTCCAGTTATTAATCCTAGTGACAGAGCCAGTTCCTAAAGCCTTCCCATTCCCTCTGAGTACAAAAGGGCACAGGGCATTCAATCTCAGGGTTTCAATTGCCTCATCAGGCCTTTCTGAATTTCTATTCACCAAACCAAGGTGCATATGTGGGGTGCCACAGAGAAGCCTGCAGCGATAAGTATTTCTCCCTGAAAATAGAACATAAATAGGAGACACTGTGCTCTCTGGCTGTCAGCTCACCTGCCTGCTGAACACCCAGGAGGACCTAAATACAGGCCAGGTCCTTGGAAGTGAGCATTGTCTTACTGGCACAAGGAAGAGGTGAATCTTCTTGCAAATGAATTTCTGGTGCTATATTTCAGCTGTGTAACTGGAGGTACAGCACCAATTTAAAATGAGGGACTCCACCTCAGGATGGAAGGGCACAGGAAAAAAGCCCAAAGGGAAGGGGAAAAGGTGTTGGCAGTCACACAAATTCAAGAGCAAAAACAATTGCAGGGCTTAACTGCCTTGTTCCTACTGAGGAAGCAAGTCCGAAGGGACACTTACACCTATTTCCTTCCATCGCCTAGCCCTGAGAAAGGGGCAAACTGCACATTTTAAGGGAAGCTTATGTCCCATGTGTCCCTGCCGGGCACCCTGCATCTTCCTGACCTTAGCAAATGCCTGTGCCAACCATCACTTCCTGCTCCTTGGGCTGCGGCTCTGGGAGCTGACAAACATGAGAGCAGCAGTGTGGCCTGACGGGGGACGTGGGGAGCTGGGGAGGCACTCGAGGAGCCCCCCCAGCATCACTCTGTTCAGCACAGCTTTGGGGTCCATCCCATCTGATGAACCTCAGTCACCTGTGAGAGCAGCAGAGAGGAGATCGGCTGGGCACCACGCCAGCTCCCCTCCCTGCCCTGAGACACAGCCTGGGTTCACCAGGGACCTCCTTTTAATTTCAAGCTACTTAGCACAATTTAGCTTATCGCTCTCTGTGTCCCTCCTCTGCACCAGCAGGTCTCTGTGCATGGTGCCCTGACCTTGAAATTACTGACAAGGCTGCTGCTGTACCTTCACAGGGCTTCAAGGGCTCCTCAGAGCTTGCTGCCTGCAAGGAGGAGTTCAGTGGGGCCAGTTTCTCCCCAGCACACAGGGGTGGTGCCTGCTGGGCAGGGTCAAGGCTGGTAGCACCAGCACTGCTCATCCCTTCGATGCCCACCTTGAAGGAAAACCACTCAGGTTTCCTTTGGAAGGGGCTTTAAGGTTAGACAGCATTCTGAAGAAAAGGTTTTAGAGGAGAAATACCCCAGGGAATATCCCAGCACCACCCTGGGCAGGGTGCTTGGGCCTTGATGCCCAGCATAGAGCGAGCTGCCTGCCTCCCTGTGGAGTCTGGAGCTTTCCTCATGCCAGGTGCTTTTAAATTAATCCTCTGGGGAGTGAGCCACAGCTGATCGGCCACTGCTTAGAGAAAACAGCAATAATGCAGCTATTCATTTATTTGTTAAGAGAATCATAAAAATGACAGCATCTACTTTATATCCACCCAGCTCCTCAGCGTGCACCAGGGACTGAATCACCAAAATCTCTGACAGCTGCTTTGTTCAGTGGAAATCTAACTACAAAGAAAGGGCCAGGACTCCTTCATCAATCAATTATAAGCACAGTCTTTCAAGACAGCTACAGAGAGAGGTGTGAGGAAGGGGTGTTGGGAGAACAACTAGCAACAGCTCGTTTTTGTTCCTCCTGCTCCAAGAAGTGTCAGAGCTTATTCTCCACACAAGAAATATTTGTCCACCAAGTCTCCCATGCATGCAGCAAAAACAATACATGAAAGTGCATTTCTAATGCCAGCTCTGGCCAAAAAAAATGAACTACTGACTAACAGCAGTTGTTAGAAAACATGCTCCAGTTGGCACAAAACAGTAGTTGGATGAACTGTCATATTTTGACAGTTCATACAAGGAACCTCTTGCATGAATTTCAAAAGATCTCTAGAGAAAATGAATACTTGAGAGACAGGGAGAAAAGACATTTGTTGTCTTACTGTGTGTTATTTTATTATTGAAAAATGTTGAGCTGTCATAGACATATTATCTGCAGATGAAAGACGGTATAAGGAAAAGAAAGTTAAAATCTCTCCCTAATAACATTTTTTCTTCCTTCTTGCTTAACACAGCCTACAGTTTAGCTAGGCAGATGCTGCTTTCATGACTTTCCTCCCTTTGGATTTCAGCACCACTGCACATGGCCAAAATACCATTTAATTGTTAAACAAGGACTCCTGCAAATATATATGGGGTCAGAGCATCTGCTATTTTATATGGAGCAATTCTATTAATGTGTGAGTAACTGCTGTTAATTGAAGTCTTGCCCTATTCCATTCATGATGCTATTTCCAAACTACGTTAGAATACTTCTAAGATTGCAGAAAGGATGTGTTTGAACTAAGATGATACATCACTTTCCCAATACCTTTACTAAGAAAGCATTGATTCAGTTTTCTTCTGGCATGAAGTAGCATTCTCCTTGTTCCTCTCCTGACTTTATCTCACCTCCAAACAGGATCTTGCTGTAACAATCAGTTTGTATCCATACATCTCACTATGCCACGCTGAGCCAAGAAACACAACAGCTTTATCATTCTGAAGATGTCAGTAGTAGTCTGATTTGTTGTGGAATAATCAAGCAAGTAGTCATAGGAAGCTAACTGTAAAATGAATTCATCTGGCTGGTGCCCTCTTTCTCTCCATCTTTGCTTTTGTTTGATGTTCAGACTCACTGAGGTTCATGACACCAGTGTCTATCTGGTACCCAACTGATATGAATGAAATGGTGGATATGACCTACCAGAGAAAAAATTTAATCATCTGACACCTTGCTGACCAACTGCCGTGCCACTGAGCACCAAATACGCAGCAAGAACAACCCCAAATTATCCCACAGTAGAATTTGTTCAATGCATTTTTATTTTTTAGTCAGCAAACCCAATTCAGGAAATTAGGAACTCATCACAGACATTTCATTAGAAAGTGTAAAAAAAAACCCCAACAACCCTGTCAAATTAGTTTTCTGAAGACATAGAGCTGAGTGAAATTAATAATAAGTTGTTAATAGAGGCCATCCTGTGGATTAGGCTTTTAGTACCTATTAAATCAAAGCTGTGAATAATTATGCATTCTTGTAGGTGTGTGTTCCTCCTCTGCCGAACTCACCTTTTCTAGATGTTTTTAAGCACAATAGTGACTAGGCAGCCAAATTTGCTCTCATCCTGAGGTTTAGTGCCAGTTGACTTTGCCATCCAAAACACCACTATTTCCTAAATTTTACAGGGGGCAAAAAAAACCCCAAAACTGTAAACTATATTACCTGAGAGAGGTACTTCAGTACTTTGCCCAATGCTGGTTCAGAGCAGCCAAGGAGTTCAGCTGCTACTGGACAATGTGGCAAAGAGACACAAAGCCAGCACAGTAATAAAAGAAGAGTTAAAAAGAAAAAGCCAACTCCAACAGGCCAGCATGGCAACCTTAGGCCTGTTATTCTCATGAAATCTGTTCCTTCAAAGCAGAGTTTAGGTGGGTTGAATTGCATTTGATTTTTCTCCAACCAGTAGCATTTTCCACAGCTGCCACCACACCCTGTCAGGATCATGCTCCAGGTGCAGCGTTGTTGGCAGGCCCAGGGAGATGGAGAGGATGGGGCACAGAGGAGTGTGTTAACTGCATGAAGGTCCAGAGGGGCAGTTGTCATCTGGAACCCCTGTTACACAAGCTTATAAGATTTAATGCAGTGGACAATTGATTTCTTATGGAATACCTGTAGAGAAGATAAAATTAACATTCAACCAGCCAGGACAAGAAATGAAATATGTGGCTGGGTGCAGTTAATAATGTAAGCCTTAGGACAGAGATCCATCAGATCTGAAAAGGGGAGATTAATACGCTACCATAAGCCCACATATGCAGAATGCATTAAAAGTTTGTTCTAGCCACAGCAAACAGTCTGAGTGTACCTCATGAGAACAAAAGGATATAAAAAATTTGGAGATTTAAAGGCTCTTCCTGCCTCACAGGTCGAATTCCTAGATAATTTTGACTTCATATGCGAATTTTACTCTTTATTTTCTGAAAGGCAGATGGATTTTGCATCTCTGAGATGACTGATGATTAATCAATGCTAGGATTGAGACAAATCTAAAAAATCTCTAGACAAAATAGAAAAAACTCCTGTGAATGCACCACTCAAGTATCTTGTTGTGCCGGTGATTATCTTTTGGGATTGCTGCATATGGTTTCAAAGATATCATCAAGCACTATTCCTGCCAGAACCACCAGAGAGAGTCAGACAGAATTTTTAATTCTGAGCAAAAGAGAAGAAAACTTAGTTTGGCAGAGGAAGAAGGACACCACATATCAATTTACTCACACTTTCAATCAGATTTCTCCAATAGTAGAACACAGAGAAAGTGTAATTAAGACAACTAATATTGCCCCACTCCAGCAGTGTCAGCCAGTTAATTAGATTAGTTAATCACCCATCAGATGATTATGCAAACAAAGTTTTGATAGAAGTTTTATTGAGCACTCTGTAATCAGTCACACTGGGAGCAGTAAGGAAAGCTGACAGAAGAAGAAATCACTCTAGTAGTAAAAGGCTGCTGGGTTTTATTTCTGCTTATGATTTTGGATTAACCAGTAATCAGAAGGCTGGGTCCTGGGACAAGAGTACTTGCCTAGAGCTTGGATGATCTAACCTTGTCTTCTTCCTCACTCTGCTGAGTTCCTGCCTGCCCTTCACAGAGCCATGTAGATCCAGGGCCAGTAATCAGCCACTGAAAGGAATGTCCACCCTGTCATGCACAGAGCAGCTCTAAACTGAAATCCAGCTCCCTGGGAAGTTTACTAATAAACATTCCAGTGGCTATAAGCTGAAGGTATGCAGAGGAATAGAAGTTTTAAGAATGCCCTCTTAGTCTTGGGCTATGCCTACAGGCTCTGCTGCATACACACATCAGTCCTCTGTGTACTGCAAATCTCAAGTGGCAGGAAGTGTCTGCACAGTGATGCTATGGGGTGTTCCTGCTTAAAATGTGTGGCTACCAGGGCTACTGCTACCCTTTAATTTAAATTTTTGTAAATGTAAAATTGCAAAGCTAGAAAAAACAAATTACCCCTGGCTGTCTTCAAGATTCTCCAGAAATTTCAATGTCCATATACTGAATTACACCTCCTGAGGAAGAAAAGAGTTTAGACTTGTCCTGAGTGAAGATTGTATTTTGTGTAACACCTCATCAAATTCCTGCCCTTCCTTGCAAAACAGATGGTTGGAATATGGTAGAATTTGGTCTTGTGCAATCAGCTAAAATCATCATAAATCATTTCTCCTGAGATGCAGTACATTTATCTCCATGTGATGCTGTCAGATGGAATCAGTGCTCTTAGGTTTTAAGAACAAAGCCTTCCCTTAGAATAGTATTACTGAGAAACTGAAAGAGTTTAGGAAAAAGTAATAAAGGATAAATTAAAAATCATTCTTGCAACTTCTGAGAAAACGAACTAAGGGAAAAAAGATTGTACTACTGTTGCTTCCAAAATGAAATTGGTGTGTCCTCATCACTCAAGCAGATACAACAGCTGGGAGCAGATATTGTATGCCAGTGGAAAGAATATATATTGCACACATAAAAGGCTGCAACATAAATTTGAAGAAATATGGGGCTCCTTCATATAGGTAAGTCAAACTTTTCCCTCAAGCAGATAATTACAGGCTTGGGGTGAGTAAATCTTATTAGCCTCTCAGCACCTTATCTCCCTGCATAGAGACTGGTAGTAGATATATAGTAGATATATTCTACTGCAGTCACTTTCTGGATTGCACCTTAGATATTGCCTTGTGCAGTCCAGCCCTAACCATGGCCATCATACTTCACAGTGGATTGGCCAAGGATAGCCAATAAACAGGTCATACCAGAGAACAGATGAAAACACATTCCCAAATTTTGGAAGGGATGGGTGTTAGAAAAGGAGATGGAAAGCAAAAAGCTCTGTACACAGCTCATCTCTTTATGATATTGGTGAATTTCAACATACCACTTAAATATTACAGTCTGGGACCTTGTTTTTGAGGGAGCAGGGCAGGCTGGGGCAGCCCAGGTCACCAGGCATCTCCACAGAGATGGCAATGACCTCAGGCTGGGCTGGGCTGAAATGGGATTCCTGAGCCCTTGGGCCATGGTAGGGGAAGGCCCAGGGGTAGCTGGTGCCCTCAGATGCTGCCAGTGTGGATATTTTACCATGAAACATATGACTTGTGTTGCTTTACTCCAGTATTACAGCAAAATCTTAGTCAGGTAGTTGCAGCCTCTTGAGGATAACATATTCATGCTACTTACTATGTCGTCCTCTGTGGGAGAAGAAAGGGGATGTATCTCTCATGACCCAGGTCACGTTCCAAGCAGAGTAACCAGGAGGAAGAGAAGGGCTCCTTGCTGAGTGACCCAAAGGGCTCAGACCTTTAAAAAAAAAAAAAGCAAGCCAAGAAAGAAAAGTCCATTAAGTATGATGTAGCTGTTTGTATGCTACACATCAAGTGCAAAGAACTTAAGCAGCTTTATTGACCATATGCAATAAGCACCAATTTTCAACTACTTCTTGGTTGGTTCTTCCTTCCTGGTATGTGCATGCACAGGGACACAGGAGACTCACTGCTTTACAGTGCAAAATTACCATCACCTACAAAAATTGTCAAGTTTCATCTCACACTGATTCTAAGTTCTCTTTGACTTTTCAGTCCCACAATTTGGATTTTTTTTTCAAGTTCTGCTAACATAAGGTGATCTCTCACATGGAACAGGTAAACATGTACACAAACTGTGTTCAACAACCCAATGCATCTCAAAGATGCTTTCGGTGACTCAAATACTACAGTGACCCAGAACAGGCGAGTTCTGTACAAACCTGCACTAACTCTGCAAGACCACGATGACGTTAGAGGTGTTAAGAGAAACAGTGTCTGCAATAACACACAAGATCAATGAGCAAAGTGGAATACTGCGAGCTTTACAAGTACAGATTTTAGCGGTGAATGTTTAAGCTGGGTTTTCTGAAGATATCAGGACCTTGGTTTCATTTTTTGAGATCCTCAGAGGAAAGGCAGGATTTAACTGTGTAGGAATACAGGCAGGAAAAACTTGCGTTTGGGATATTTGATTGATGGAAAAAAAATAAACCTCTGGATTTCCGATTTCTCTACAGAAGCCATAAAAAAAGAGACGTATTTAAGAGAATAATGATAAACAAGGTAAATGGCTGAAGTCTTGGGGAAAACACTGTTTTGATTTTGTAAAAGCTCTGCTTAGCTCTACTTTCCACTTCCACCAAAGAAAAACTGGAAAATTTCAGAGGGACTTGTCACAGCAGCTTAAACACCAGGTGTTAGTTGTGCCCTATCTTGTTCTCAGTGCAATCTCATTTTTAGCACACTCTTGTAACTGAGTAACTACAGCACAACCAAGAGAAAAATAACCACTCTTATGTAAGAGCTGTAACTCTTACTCCTTGCTTAGAGCAACGATCTTCAAGATAAAAATGGACTTCACACTGTATTTTAAGACATCCTTGAATGGCAAGAAATGAATATCCCTAATGGCTCAATTGAACCTGGTCTCTATGCTAAGTTACAGTGCAATAACTGAATACCCCCGTTGTTGCCTAGAATGTGGCAACACAGAAGATCAGGACAGTGATTTGTGAGGGAAAGCAGCTAATCTGGTGTCCTGCCTGCAGTTGTCATTGATGAAGTGATAGGTAACCATGGAATAATCTTTATATTGGCTTTGTCTTCCTAACATCTAGACATGTCTTTCAGTAGTCCCTGATAAAGCTAGTTGTGGAAAATAATGTCAAGTTTCATTACAACAGTTATAATAGCTGTTAAAAGCAGATTTTTTTTCCCCTACGAATGTGCTTCGCTTTGATGCTACTATAAAATAATAAATAAAAGAAGAATATTAATAAAATATGAGCCCCTGAAATAAGCTGGTTTTCAAAGCCATGTGTGTTTTGCCTGATGTGAGATGTCTGACCAGTATAAATATCCCCTTTATATAACATCTGTACCCAGTGACTCTCCAAAAGAGGGAATGATTTAATACCCTGATCACAGATCATGGATCTGCCCCAGACAAGAACTGCGGGGCTCCTTTACCCCAAACAGACCCAAATGCATGCAGATGTCACTCATTTAGTACTACCAGAGAGCCAAGACCTTGTGTTGCAATCCTGTGAAAACTTCACAAAAACCTTAAAAACTGACCTGCTTCCCACCTCTGTTCCCATGGCAAAATAATCTGAGAGAGAGTCACTGAGGTGCATTTATCTCCCTAATGTTTCGGTCACAGAACTTAAATCTCTTCAGCTGCCCTGGCCAGCCTTACCTGGGAATCACTACCACGGGAATAAGCACCACAGCAATCAGCTGCAGTACTCCAAATTCCCTGGCACTTCTCATATTCCAAAAAATGCCTCTCCATATTGCATTCTTCAGAAATCCTGCCTACCTTCAGCCTCCACAGCTAAGTGGAAATGTTCCCTTTGGCACCAATACATGCAGTAAATTGAGATAAAAAATAAGGTTGAACATCTGAGCAGAGAAGACAAGGCAGTCCAGGCACTTAAACCTCCCCTCAGCAGCCAGAGGTCAATAAAAGGTAACACAAAAAATTGGAAGTTTTTCCTCTATTTTTAAAGAATGGAATGGATTCAGTTCAATTCATTTTAACCTTAGAACTATTTTTTCCCATATTCTTTAGGGTTAATTTTGGAAATTCATCTCAAATAATTTGCTTGGGCTATTGGTCTGAACTTGAAGACAAGAAGATTGTATCAGAAGTTATGAATCTTCCCAATTAAGTTATCTTCCAAGAAAGATGCTGGGTAAAAGGTTTTTGTATAGCCAAGAGGCTACTCTTCACAGTGAGGAATGATTTGATTTAAGTGTAAGCTGTAGGTTAGGAAAAGGAGAGACCTTTCCTCTTCCACCTTCAGGGCGTTTTACATCCAGAAAGATAATAATAGGAGACCATTTCAGCTAAATAAATGCTTCTTGTGCAGCAAGGGTAATGCAAACGTAGACCACGCTCCAGCCCTTTCACAAAATAAAGGGGATTTTTCCCCTGCAAAATAATTCAATTTAAGTCAAAAGGCACTGAGAAAATTTTTCTCCTTCTTTTTTAGATATGCTAACCTCCAATTTGAGTTGTTTGTATCAGGGTACTCTGTCACTTGTCAAAAGTAACCCTAACCTTTAAAAAAAATTAATGGATTGGCAACTGGAAGCTGACAACTCCATTTTTAGTAGCCAGATGTATGGTGAAGTACAAGAGAGGTTTCTTTAATATTCCTGCCGGAAGACATATCCAGGGCCAAATCCTGGCCCAAGACGCTGCATCACAGCAAGAAACATGCACCTGAAGAGAACATTTGACATTTCTGTTTTTTAAACTTGTGTGAAGGTATCTCCTTAGGGGATTTGAAATTCATTCAGTTCACCAGGAGTTTCGGTTAAAAAAAAAAAATAGAAAATGGCTCATGTGTACTGAAGTCAAGCCTTAAGGCTACAAATTCATTAAATAAAATATTTATGTATTATTTTAATGAAAAATACCTCTTTAATAGAACAACCCTGCATGTTCACATAAAAATGGAACAACAAGAAAAGCTTTCTACGTGGATAATTTCTAGACAAACAGGATTTCCTCCCTTTTTTCTGTTTTCTGGGAGAAGGAAGAAATACCGCCAGCAACTAACATATATAATTTTCTAAAGGTTCATTTAGTACAGAAATGTAAATGAATTTTTAACAAAACATTCAAGCCTTCTTTAACCAAAAAATGCTCCATGTAACCAAATATTCCTTATTGTTACCTTTGGATCTTGCTTGATTACTCAGCTCTCTCACTGTGCTGAGCTGTATTGTTTGCAGTTTCTCAGTGATAAATCTGAGGTGACAGACCAGCATGTACCTGCCCTCTAGATTTCGGAGTTGCAACAGATTTGTAAGATAATAACTGAGATCAACATGTACTTTCAGCTACATCTATATCTAAAAAATATGTCAAAATCACTCATGTTTATTTGTGTGGAAATCAAAAGTCAACATTAGTAGTATTTGTGGCTCTGATTTATAAGAGCCATTAATAGAGTAGTTATTAGTAATTATTACAATAACATGTTTAAAACCAGCCACTATTAAGATCTGGATTTTCCAATCTCTGGGAAAGCCTGACATTTCAGAAAAGGTTATTCCAGTTCTAAGAAAAAGGTAGCGATTTTCCACAGAAAGGATATTACAACATTAAGATCTGGATTTTCCAGTCTCTGGGAAAGCCTGACATTTCAGAAAAGGTTATTCCAGTTCTAAGTAAAAGGTAGCAATTCTCCACAGAAAGGATAATAAGCAGTTATCTTTCCACTATTAAGAAAAAGAAGGACTAAACTACTCAGAACCAAGGTAACTTCATTTCATTAAAACAAAAAGTCTTACAGAGAGCTGAGTGCCCCAGGTAAGGAAACCTCTGTAGACTTCTCCTATGAACCAGAGGCAGGCCAAAGGCATCCTTGAGAAGAGGCAGATCCAACACTGCAGGATCCTGAAGCCAAACACGTTGATCTTGCAAAAAAAGCTCTCAGGACACTCCCTTTATGAAGCCCTGGCTGGCTGGGAGCAGCAGGGTGTTTGGGATTGCCTCTGCCCAGCTCCAAGTGTAAACTCCAGAGGCCTTCATAAACAATTGCTGAGCTCCTAGCTCCACAGAAGTTCATGGTTTCTGTTTTTTGGAGGGTATCCTCCCAGCCCTGACAACCCTTCAGTATGCAAACTGGAGGGAAAAGATCTCCTGAGAATTCTCTTTCAAATTCAAAACTGATGCTCGCAATCACACTAACAGTACTCACACCACTTAGAAGCTCTCATTTTTCCCTTCTTCCCATCTACAAACATACTCAGTCACCCATGAAAGTGCAAAAACCACATTTTATCGAGGTGACCAAGCAACACCAAACCCAATAAACAGCCCAAGTAAATGCTTTGTGAATAATCCATACTCAACCATGCTCATACAAATCATTGTCTAAATGAAATTTAGCAGTAAAATTCAAATTCTGTTTATGGTCCTGATGGAGAAGAAGGCAGAGGGCAAGCTCTTGCCATGCAGTTTCTTGCTCTGAGTAGTTGGTGAGTTTTTCTTACACTAATGGGTCGGTGTACTCCAGGGGTTTTTTTTCACTAACCTTTTCAACAGTATGAAAATGTTCACTGACAGTCTGTCAAGTTTATCTTTTTCTGCTGGAAAATATATTTAATAATGCATTATGTTACAATGATTTTATGTCATATTAAAAGCCTGATAAGTGCAAATAAACTATAGTGTGTGTGTGTCACAAAAACTGTGCTGGATTGCTACAGTGAGGGAATTTGCATTTAGGGGGCTGTAGCAGACCTGTGGATAGTGAATTCAGTCTGCATGAGGCACAGGAGTGATCAACAATGCTGACTGGCAGGTGCTTGATGAGTAAATTTGGGAATAGCATACACTTTGTGTACATAAAACATGTGTCTCTTATAAAACTGTATTAACTCAACCACTGGGTTATCCTTCTGACCCTGACTACTTTTTTTCCTTTGTAAGCCTTGTTGAAAATTTTCTTTTAAACCCTTTCTGTTAGCCATGTACTTTTCCCCACCTCCTTTTCAACTGGAATATTAACTTTTGATTGAAAAACCCAAATGCATCATAACTGATTAATCAGCAAGTAGGTACTTCACTGCCCCATTCTTTTTCTACCAACAAGGCAGTTCCTCTACCTGCCATAACCCATAAACATTTATTGATGCAAGGAGAGTCTGTGCTAAGTCTAGGAGATGTGGTCTGATCAGTGGATCTGGAGGAACACGAAATACCCAAATTGCAATTTGATCAAGACACTGCAACAGGGAAATATTAGCTAGGTATAATGTGCTGCTGCTCATTACAGAAAAAGAAATAATCCACATTTTCCATACAAACAGCATTAAAATAAACCAATTAAGATGACCAAGCTTATAATAACTAATACAGTTTAAAAATGTACTGCCATCTAGAGCATACTACTACATCTCAGGTGCTCTGCAGCTGCCGAAGACCTGCCCAGTAAGACACCACAAAACAGCCATGATTCACTGATAAAGAGCTCAGGGCCTCAATTACAGACCAGGCTAGGAATGGCTTAATGTTGTTACTCATCTGTGTGCGCACAGGAAACCATTAAAAAATCCAACTGCAGACTGAGTTTAGCTGTAAGAATCCTTTACAACACAGTTATGCACCTCTGTGGGCAATGCAGAGAAAACAAAGGACCGAGTGTTAGTAATTGTACTGCTCTTAACTCTGGTTCAGAGCCTCAAAACTGAGGCTGCTGGCAGGACTGCGTCAAGGGGTGCACCTCTCTGGCTTGTCTAGCCTGCAGCTTAGCTAAACGGGGGAAAAGCCCTGCAGCACCAAAGCTCCATGTACAAACACATCTTCTGAATTTTGGATGCTTGTGCTTTGTATCAGCTTTTAGACATTTTAGGGTCACAACTGGAAAATGGGTATTGGGGTCATGATTTTGCAGGGCTGTGGTATTTCAACCCAGGGCAATACTTGTCCTTGTCTTTGGACTGGTAACTACTGACCAGATATGCAGTGAAAACCAGAAGTTATCATCTCTAGCTGTTTCCTGCAGCACAGGACCTGGACAGACCTCCAGACACTGCAGACAGTACGAAAATGCCAGGAAGAAGTCTGGAGAATTGGTAACCTTTCTACTCAGGCACGCTAAAGTACTTCAGGTTGGAGATGTTCTGAATTTTTTCTGTACGTGTGGAAATAAAGTGACCCTTCCACTGTTGTCTGGGGTATTTGTGTGCTGCAGCTTAGAAAAACTTCCAAAGGAACAACTGAGAGACAGAATTAATGTTTGGTATGACTGTCAACATTAGAGAGTTCCTCCATTCACGGTCATTGGGAGCTCTTCCAGCACCTGCTGCACTGGCCCCTCCTTTAAGTGTTCTTCATCCAAAGGACTTTTGAGCAGTTGCTTACCAGTATGACCATGATTTGTATATATATATATATATATATATATACACAGATACACACACACACCCCAGGCTATACCAAAATGATCACTGTGCTGGTCTATCTGCTATACCAGTATGGTTCTCATCTTTCAGACCTGGGGTCCTGATCCCGCGTGTTGCCGATGTTCATCTCTTTGCACATCTCGTATTACCCCTCTGCACTCTGGACCTCCCCCTACTCTGTACCCAGTTAACGTAACCTCTAGAAGCACAGTGGCCAGACTTTCAAGCAAAAGAAATAGTTGTTTTGACAGTGTTTTAATAATTCATTACACACACTGACTTCAAACCATTTAGTGCCTTCACCTTGGGTTTCTGCATAGTTACACAGACACTCAGTTGGAGTCTCATCAGATCTGCACACTTCCTATATAATTTTAAGTGGTGGGATTAAAGAAATAGAAAGAAACAAACCCAGAAACAACCCCCTGCTCTTTTTACACGTAAAGCCTTTTTTGGTGCTACACTGACTGCATTCTAAATCAGAACACAAACACAAACTTACACCACTAAGCAGTTATCACTTTAACACAACTGCAGATATTTAGATATGCAGTGGTCCACAGCCCCTGCAAATTTTAGTAAAAGCTCATATTTTCCTCAACATCTGCATTTTGAATCTGTGTCTCATACTTTAAGATGCGGCATTCAATGCTCACTTATTTTCATCTCTGTATTTCTTGTCAGTGGACAAGAACACATGCAAAAATTCCTTGAACATTTAAATGCTGGGGAAGTGAGTATTTGAAGGTTTTGCAGAACTGAGTCTTTGTGGTCTGCAGGAGGGTTCTTACCATCAGAGCAGGCAGCCTGTGTCACCTTTTAAAGACTTCTTTGATCAGGATGAATCCTCCCACACTTTCATGCCATATCAGTACCTCTGGCTCTGGAGACACTCGTAACAAAGTTTAGGGAACATTTATTTTTCCTTTCATATACAGCATCTTAATGCCTCCCTTCCCAGTCAAAGCCAGCTACAGTCACACATGACCTGAGTGTTTACAACCCTCTCCTTGACTGCACTGCAGCATTGAGCTTGGATAGTGGGGAGAGGGGAAAAACAGTTCAGTTTCACACACCTATTGCATATCAAGGGAAAACCAAATTTTCATTCATTGCAGTTTGAAGGTCCAAGTTCAGCCTCAGTTAATTTGGGAAGTGTCTTTACTTTGCTCCACCTGATTTATCTGGATTTGCCTGGGAACCCTCATTCCCTGTATCCCATAATAATGCTACATATACCTCCTTCTTAGGAAAAAAAGGTGTGCACCATCCTTCTTCCCCAGAGAGCGTGGGACTATGGCCAGAACAGTCCCTCACCCACCACCTGGCATAAACCCACCTTAGGCACAAGCTGGCCTTGTTTTGCTGCCTGGAACCATTCAACAATGCCAGCTGCACACGGCAGCCAGTAAATTCTGGTTATTTGGAAGAAAGCAACAGCAATGGCATAAGTCAGCCTTATTTTTCTTGTTATTATCATTATTACTATTATTGCTTCTGTGAAAGGAGGGGAATTCTATGCTTACGCACAAGTACACGTGCAATTAACATTGGCTAAAGGCTTAATAATGGCTCTTTATATACAAATAAAAATCCAGGGGCTTTCTTTTTTTTAGATGGAATAGTTCTGAAACCTTGGAATCCAAAGAAGGCATTTTAAAAGCAGAAACTTTTAAAATATGCCTACCGTATCAAAACATAAAATGAATGCTCAGAGGAATCAGATGAAGCCTTACATGTGCACAACAGACACAAACTGTGAAGAAGTGACAGTTATGAATTTCCTGCCATTTGCATAGCTAAACCCATTTATTTGCTGCATTAGGCACTTCTGTTAAGATATAGTGTTGCAGAGTTGCAACAAAAGTGTGGGGTGTTTTGGTACCACAGAAAATACAAGACATTTGTTATTGGTAGGCAAGCTGCATTATTTCTAGAAATAGAAAAAGGGTGCGATGACTATTTCAATCTAAAACACAGCTGTCTTGGCAGGAACAATAAAAACTACTTCATATTCCCTTTACTGGGAAGGATGCCAATGTGCTTATATTGTCTATTTTCACTGCAACATTTAATTTTGCTTAAGGTAAAGGACAGCATCTCTGACTACAACTGTGGGGTATTTAGATGTGAAAGTACTGCTCAAGGAAGTTCTGTAAGTGCTGCCAAAATGAAGGGCATAAAGAATCTGAGTGAGGCATCAGAAACCCCTGTCTTCACTCACACAGACACCTCTAAATTGACTATGAGTAAAGATTGTAAAGGGGAAATTGCTTGTCATTCTGTTTTTCAGGTGCTGAATTAAAATAAGAAGCAGTATCTCTGAAGATATCCTGAGTTCTGTAGGATGTTTTGGGTTCCTTGGCACAATTTTGTTCTGTGTAGCTGCTTTCCAAATACCTTGACTGTTAACTGATTGTCAGCATTCCCAAAAGAGAGGTGAGTGATTTAATGCAGCTGATGCCACCAGCCACCACCATCCCCTGCTGGATGGCACGAGGGCAGATGGGTTATGTGACACTAAAGAAGGAGCTCCAGCTCAAGGTACCCCTCCTTGTGTGTGGGGCAGGATGGCCCAGGTTCTCTCTGCTGATCCAAATTATGCTGTTGTGATGTTCTACTCAAACTTGTATTTGGCCTCTGGTATAAAGGCAATCATTCAAATACCCAACAAGACAGTCTAAGGTGAGTAGGAAGAGGCAGGTTATCATCATCTGCCTGTCACACAGAGGAGGGGCTTTCTGGTCTCTCTCTTGCATATTCCTACATGCTGCTACAGCCTTCCTTAGAGGAGGAAAAACTGGTGAGGTGGGCTGGGCTGAAAAGCTGGCCCATAAAGAGCTGTAAAACAACTTGTAGAGGACATGACCTAGATGGAAAAATATGGACATATAAATTACAAACCTCTTATGTGTAAGGATACTAAAAAAACATGGGATTGAATGACCTGCTCAAATTCACACTGATGCCTTGAAGTGGCTACCTGAAAACAGAGGCCAGACAAGATTAAGAGAATAAAAGCAGGTATTTATTTGAAGGGCCTTCAAAGGTACACCTTGGGAGTCAAAAGCCTCCAAGGGGCTCCACCCAAGATGGATGCTGGGTCACAGGTTTTTCACACTTTTGTAAGTTTGGTTGATTTGCATATCAGGGTTAATTCTCCAGTTATAATTTCACATAGTGATGTGATTACCCCAAGTTTTCTCCCCCTGTCAAAGGCTTTAGTTTACATATTTTGAGGCCTGGGACAACACAATGTCCTTGGAGTGCAAACCTAGAGAGGGTTTGTTATGTCTAACCAGCATGAGGGAACAGCAGCTAACAGGCTGTATGAAGTTTCAGAGTTACATACTAAGCAGTAGAGGATTTGAAAAATATAAAAGTTAAAACCTAAGGCATTAACACTGCAAAGCAGTAGTAGAGTTTAGAAAAGAAAACAACCTTTACTGTTTGTTTCTTCCCAGAAGTCGCCGCTTCTGGTGGTCCAGCCCTGTCTCTGTCAAACAATTCACCCTACCTTGTGAAAGGGGAATTCTAAGCATTTGGAATAGAGCCAGTGTTTGGATGGGGCTGTGAGCTACAAAAAAACCCCCCCAAAATAGCTTTGCAGAAATATCTAGAAGGACAGGAAGATACTTTATGCCGATTTTTTGTTTTTCATTTCTCCCCAAGTTTATGTCTATCTAAATCCTTCCCTGCAACAGAGAAATAGCTTTGCTCTTCTTCCCCCCAGAACCTGCACTGTTCAAATAAGAATTTCCCAAAGTGATTACCAAAAGGCCTGTAAGAGAAATGATTACAAATGGCTGAGTTAACTGCTACAGACGGCCTCATCAGTCATCATAATGCGATCACAGCACCAGGCTCATCAGGACAGGCAACTTGTCATGACAGATGACACCTCTTCAGGAAGACTTCCTCCCATGACTTTTCCCCAAGAAAGTCTCCTGGGATGAGATGCTTGCAAATAGTGGTCCTTAAGCAATAATCAAGGAGGAATCATCACCAGCTGCCCTCATGAGCTGCTTCTGTGATGGGGTTTGTTTTCTTGGTGGGTTTTTTTTTTTAGTTTTACCATTAGTCTCTGAGTGTGGAATGTTTTATCTGCTTGCACGCCTTGAAATCAAAGTAGTTTTGGCAGTTGCTCTAAAGGTGAATTTAGAGATGATGATAAGAGAGACAAATTAAGAGACAGGAGGCCTGAAAAGGCTGAGGCAGCACTGTGAGCCTCCCGCTACTTTTCCACTGCCAGCCCCAAATGCTGCAAAACAATTTGTAATCTATGCCTCATTTTCCACATCTAGAAAAGAAAGAATATATGCTCTATTGTACATCTGCTATTGAAACTGCTAAGCCGAATTTATTTGAGTTACACAGTGATGAACACCTTCTGTGAGGAACACCACACTAACACCCACTATAAATAAAGGCCAATTTATCATCTCATACATACTGTTTTGTGAACTGGATCTCAAGAGCTAATTCCATTCCATTCCCATCTCATCTTATCCACAATGGGATCTAAGATAAAGTGTGTAGTTTCTCCTTTTGCCTTTTTATTCTGCTACTAAAATGGAAGTAATGATGCTCACTGGGTTTGGAAATCTTTGAATAAAGGCAGTAAATATTTTATGAAGAAATATTTAAGCAAGGTTTTCAAAATATAATTTCCCTAAAACTCTACTGTCCCACTCCTCACACATACAGCTTTTACTATGGCTATTGTTAAGATCTTGTGTAAGAAGCACAGTTGGCTTCTTAGTAACACACCTCTCTGTCATAGTGAAGAGTCAAACTCTTTGCAGTAAGCAGTTTGGTTGTGAAATCTGGCACTTGTTGGCTCTTTGCAAATTGTTCATGGGCAGAATGCAGTTGATGAATACTTTGAAATTACTCAAATATTTACTGGGAACAGATTTCAGCCCTTGGGGTTTTTTGTTTGTTTGCTTTGTGTGGTACTCCAGTCATGCACCAGTTGTCTTTCAAATGCCCGTGGTACACAATAGGTGCTGGAGCCAAACAGCATTACAAATTCCTGCTTTGCAGGAAACTCCATGATTTCTTTTTCTTTCCATTCCATGTGTTGGAATGTACAAGAATAAAACTGAAGTTTCCTTGAAATAAAATCTTATATAGGAAAACAGCTGGGGAGCAAATGCTTCTGTGTAAAGGAATTAAAATTAAAGTGCTTCATGTCAATTTTACAGTAAAGTATACCATAGTATAGTTGCAAATGAAGTAAATTATAGCACTGCTTCATCATAGTAAGGCCAAAATACTTCATTTTGATTTTCTCCCAGACTGAAAAAGACATTGGCATTTTGTGTATATTGACATATTCCCATAGGAAGTCTAGTTTTCGAAATGATATTTCTTGATGGAAAATCTGCCATTAGAAAACAACTTAAGTAATTCTAATTCTTATGCATCTGACATGATAAGAGTTTGCTATTCTGCTGCCAGAGTATCTCTCTGAGAATCTGCTGATAGGGACCTTGAACTGGAAATGCCACTCGGAAAAACACTCGTGGAGGGTCAAGGAGGTCTTTTAGAAAATTTAGTAAGGAGCAAAACAGAATGAGCACAGCTATGGTAAACTCATAAGAAATTCAAATTTAAAACAATCTCTATTGGCAACAAACTTCAGGCGGATATTTATTTTTATTGACAGAGAGGGAACTGCACGTCAGAGGCAGCACAACACACTGTGGGAATTACAACAGACTGAATCCCCACCAGAATGATGCACTGTTCCTCATATCCATACCCTGCTCTAATAACACTGACAGGCAGTTTCAGGATGGAAAACACACATTCTCCTCTCCTTTGCAAAAAAATACTGGCCTTTCTGTTTACAAGCTGCCCACGCCTGCAGTCGCAGTCACATCTTTGGCTGTCTCTCAGTGCAAGCAGCTGATCCATCACTGAGGGCACTGAGCTGAACTGCAGTGTGGAGCTGCAGAGAGCCTCTCTCTAAGTTTGAAACCCATTAGGGAGGCAAGAGCATTCAGACTTTTGTAATTACCGGTTTCAAATTAGAAGTCTTTTGAAACAATCAGTTTTCCAAACTTCTTCCTAGGCCTGCCTAACATCCTTCAGTCGATGGCAGTATGAGCAAGCACAGAAACCATCAGCTGAGGGTTTGGGGTATTTTAAAGGTTCTTGTGATACGGCTTAGCAAGTAGGAATAAACAGGAGCCAGAATCACCTTAGCAGTCAGCCCTCCAGAGCTTGCTATTGCACTGACTATGCATTAGCCAGGACTACAGCTTGAGACATTCTGGGAAACTATAAAATTACATGAGGAATAAAGCACTTGTACTAAGTAACTTGTTATTAAATTCTGCTGTAGAGAGTTATCCTGCCTTAAAAGATTTGCTGTATGCCACAACGCTGTCTCAGAGCATCCTCCCCTCACTAATCTGTGAGCTGTGGAGGTGACTGTGTGGGCTTTAGACACGAACTGAGATTGCCCTGAATTGCACATGGCAAAAGGCACCTCTGACTCAACCCACTCAGATGACGTGTGAGAGACACAAGGCTGTATTTATTTCTCTCTAAGCAAAGAAGTACTTTGTGACGATAAGCAGCCTTCTTTCTTTCCCATTTACTAAAAGAAATCCAGGCGAAAAGAAAACCGGGGAGCATGCCTTTCTCCCATGATAACTTGATGTCAGGAAAGACCCTGGTTCAGCAGGGTGTCTTAAGATGTAAAGAAACAGGTAATAGAGAAAGACATCACCATCCTCCGGATACATTGCAAAGTGCAAAGTGAGGATATGAATAATTCTTAATGGCTTTTAAATTATACAGATGTGACCAGAAGATGCAGAAGAATAGAGCATGATAAGGGGATTTTTACCACCAGCTCACTAACTTCACTGCCTGGCCACAACTCTAATTCAGTTGGTGGTCAGGGTCTTGTCGTCTTGAGGACACCTATCCCACACATTTTAATACAGAGGCTCCTCATCCATATCAGTGCATATCTTTCACCCCCTGAAGTGTCCCTAAGCCATTGTGTCTTCCTGCTCATTGATGTCCTATAGCCAATCTGCTGGGCTGCTAGAAGCACTCTTCAGGAATTGGGCGTATCTGCTTCAGTTTTGCCTCATTTCTTCCCCTCCCCTCCTCTACTTGAGGAAAATAGGAGGAACAGGCTCTCTCTATGCCCTCTTTTTTTTTCGTTCTATATCCCTGCTCCTGACCCATGACTGAGCTCAGGAAGCGTTGGATCTCTCATGCCATTGAGAGGTAACTACTATCTTGGCTCTGGAAGTGAGTTCCAGAGGTAGCACTGGATCTTAGGGAAGGTCTTCCCTGATATTTTACATCCAGATGCCTCTCACCAGGGCAAGTATTGCTCTGGAGCACCTGAAGGACACTGAAGGGATGGCAGGGTATGGGAGCAGACTGATTGTCATAGTGAGGAGCTGAGTATGTTCTTCTGTGGAAGAAACCTGCCTCTGTTCAGCTCCTGCAGAGTTTTGTATTAGTAGTCATCATCTCAGACGCTTGTGCTCCCTGAGCACCCACAATCTAATATTTATCAGGGAAATAGTGCTAACTTGCCCAGTCTGTCCTTATTATATTGCTAAAAATAGTAATCAACCTGTTTTTCTGCTCCTCGCTATCTCGGGAGTACACCTGCTTACACAGGGCTGATCAGAATCCAGCTCACTACTCACAGGAATTAACATCATTATCTCCTTGTACAGACTGCCTGCGCTGCAAATTCAGTTTTGTGGCTCTAGGTTTTGATCTGCCAGAAGTTCTGCTTTCTGACCATCACATCCTGGGCTGCATGTGGGAACATCAAGAGCTGTCCCTCCTTCCTCTCTGTTCCCTATTCTGAAATGCAGCCTGTCCTGCTTTCTCAGGGCACTGGCCTCTGTGCCTACAGCAGAACGCAGTCTGCATTTCCATCCTTACCAGCTACAGCAGCAAGCTTCCTCTTCTGCATCCACTAAAAGTGAAACTAAGTCAAACTCTCCTGGATGTTGAGGTGTGCAGTATCAAAATCCAGCCTGGAACCCTGGCTGGGACAGATCTGTATCACCTCACATTCAGTAACTGCAGAGTATGATGCCAATTCTGTTGTAGTCTAAAAAAGATTTAAGGCAGACCTATCACCATTGACAGGTCAATCACAGTGCTGTAATCAAATTCAAACTGCTACTTTTAAGTCTGTTTTTTTGAAAACTTGACATTGCACAGTCAGAACTGATATGGGATGAAATAGGTGACATTGCTCAGGATTTAATCTAAACTTTTAAAGATAATACGGCTTTTTATTTTCTTTTTTTTTTTCTTCTCTCTTCTAGGCAATGTTACTTTTCCAGTAATGTAGATTCAACCTGTATTCTTACCAGCCACAGAAACAGATTAGAATGCTGCAGGCACACAGGTTCTCCTCTCTTTTTCCACCCAGTTTTGCAGGTGTTGGAGGTCAGTATTCAAATGATTGTTTCCTTACCTAAATTGAATGAGACCCCCCCAGCTTTTAATATAACTCTACTGCACAGGAGTCAGCTGTGTAAAAACATCATAATGGGGATTTATATTAATGCAGGAACAGTACTCAGATGGACAATGAAAAATACAATAATTTTCCAACCTTCAAAGACATCCCAGGGTCAGAATTGAGACAGGTTTCTTCTGTTCTTTTAGAATATACCCAGTAGCAAACCCAGTGTAAACTAAAATAACGGTCTCAGTACAACTGGTGCAGTCCCAGTGCTTTCAGTGGTCAGGGTAGGTTACTCACCAGAAGCTGGGTTAACAGCACCATTATTGATAGCACTCAGGTGCTGAGAGCCTCTGTGCTGTGCCAGCTATTATTTCACAGGAAAGTGGAGATTCCAGCTTGCTCAAAGCAGAATTGGTTCTGCAATGCTAATAGAAGTAAAAAGCAATAAAACCCATCATGTTGTCACTAACAGATTTTATATGTGTCTGAATGTACACGGGGAGTTACTCTATTGATTAAATTAGGACGTTTTTTGAATAGTCATTCTCTGGAGTAGAATAGAACTTTAAGATAGGTAGTGAATTACATTCATTTGGGGAGTTCATCAGGATGCTTTGGCATTCACAACTTTAACCTGCTCCAGTCCTGCAGTAAGAGCTAAATATCCTACAACACCTGACTGCATGGTTGGTTTGAAGTGGAAGCAAAAGTCAGCACAATCCACAGCTATTGTGGGCTCAAAAGCTGAAGATTGTGATAATATGTAAAGCTCCACTGCAGTGGTTAAGCATCAGGGATATCCTCTACTGAAGAAATACAAGTAAATCTTCTATATGGTTTAAGAATTACCTCTACCAGTATCTTACTAGTGGCTGAGCTCCAGGCAATACAGAACTAGCAAAAAACCTAAACCCAAGTGGGATACAACCTAATACAATCCTCTGGCAGAGTCAGAGAAACAAAGTTTCTTCTGTCAATGTATTGATTTTTCCAGAGTTGTCTCTTTTTTTTTTTTTTTCAACAACTATTCTTTGGAAGCTAACTTCAAACTGAAATGGCAGTGGGTAGGGAGGAATATACTATTTTTCTACTTTTCTGCTTTTACCTGAAGAAAGTTTTGATCTCCAGGTATACATGATCTAATGGAGCTAAAGAAGTTTACTCACTGCTGAACAAAAAGACTGGAGAGGTTTGCAGACCAATCAAATTCTTTCAACAAGGAAAACTCTCCTTGCAAAACATTTCTGAAGTCTTGTTAAACTCACCAAAATTAGTGGAATTACATGGAAGGATGAATAGAAATCATTGGTGCTTAGATTCACTTTTCAATTTAAAATAAGTTTTGTTTTAAAATCAAGAATGTGGATGCCAGTGAAGCGAGGGTTGCAGCTGGTATGCCAGCGGGCAGGGCTGCCATCCGGAGGGACAAGGCCAGGCCACTGAAATGGGCCAATGGGAATCCTGTGATATCCAGCTGGGACAAATGTGAAGTCCCACACCCGGAGCCATCCGGGCTGGCACCACCCGGTTGGGCAGCAGCGCTGCCGAAAGGGCCCCACGGCACAGCAGGCTGGGCACGGGCCAGCAGGGCTGCACAGACCACAGACAACATCCTGGGCTGCAGGGACCACAGACAACACCCCTGAATCCAGGCAGTCATAGACAGCAGACGCAGGGAAGTGAATAGTCCCTGTTACTCAGCAATTGTTTGTCCACTGGAGTCAGTTTGGGATACCCAGTACAAGAAAAACAGCGGTTGGCTGGAGGGAGTTCAGAGGAGGCCTCCAAGCTGGTCGGGGCAGGAGTCCTTGCTCTGTTAGGACAGGGTGTGGGATTGGGTCTTCTTCAGCCCTGGGAAGGGGTGTCTTGGAGAAACCTAAGAGCAGCCCCTAGAACCTTGGGGAAAGTGACTGAGAGGTGGAGATGAGCTTGTTGCAGAAATGTGCAGTGGAAGAACAACAGACAGGGGAACACATTGGAGCTGGTAAGGTTCTGACTGGACATAACGCATGTATGAGGGCTGGGAAATCTCTGTAAGGATGACACATCAGTGGGACAGGGGCCAAGAGAGGATGTGTAGGTTTTCAATCTCAGACTGGACAAGGCCCTGAGCTATGTGCTCTGAATTCACTGTTGGCCCTGCTTTAAGCAGGAAGCTGGACTAGAGACCTTCCATGTTCCCTTACAACCTGAATTGCTCTAAGATTCTATGAAAATACCAGTTGTGAGCCACAGCACATTTTCAAGATGACTTAGACGACTGATGAGTTTTCATTTAAGAAAATTATGGCTTCTGATGGCTTGGCAGAAATGCTTTCCATCAGCGAAAGCACAAAAGAAAATTCAGCTTGCATAAATCCCAGCAGGTCAGCACCACACATTTTGCCTACAGATAAATTTTTCTGGCTTCCCTGGGTAGTTTGATGCACTCAATAGATTCATTTTGCAGATGGAGCAGTAGATAGTCCATTTAAGTGACCTGCTCATGCTTGTACAGATTCCATATCAGAGTCCAGAGCTAAAAGGCATGATTTGCTCTTATTTTTCACCAGAAACACACCTTCTAAGCATTCTGGAAACATTTTGAATGTTTTGTATAGTACCTAGTACCTTTGTATAACAACTACAGTGTTTTTAAGACAACTTCTTCGTGTTTCTTTGAAGAATACAATGCTGTATAATTCACTACTCAAAGAAACTCAAAGCTCAGTACTGAGTTCTAAAACAAAAAATAAACAGAATTTCCTCTTCTTTCTAAATTTTGTTTTTCATTCTCTTTGTGTTCTAGGAAACTGGCCTAATAACGCCGTGGTAATTCCGTAAGTACAGCTTAATCTTAAACAATAACAACAAATGAGTTCCATCTGATCCGTTCAAACACAGAGTGTGTTCGACAAAAGCGCCAAGGGCTGAGGGTGTTAGAGGGATATTGGCAGAAGCCGTTTCCTCAGTTATAGAAAGGAGCAAAGGAGGCCATTTTTAGCATTTGCTGAGGCAGTTGCAGCAGATTAACTTTAGATCAATGAGTTGCTTGATTATTCTGCTTCATTCTCGAGTCTCTTTCAAGGCTTCTCTTTACCAACCAGGAAAATAAAGACACAAATTAAACCACTCTCCTAGTCTTTATTTTCACTCTCAACAAAGGGATTTTTCAAAAGTGACTCTATGTCATCTGCAGCAAGGCAGAGGTGCCAAAGTGTCCCTGGGTGTCACTAATTACCTAGTGATGCAGTGGGTACCCAGAGAGAGGCATTTTCAGAGAGGTTTTGACAACTTTAGGTCCACTGGGTTGTAACTATGTTCTAGTTGAGAAACAGGAAAAAAGTAGAAGATTCCTATTTTCGGTACACAACTCCCTCTCAATTCTAAGTACTCTTTTAACTTGCTTCCCTCATTCTCTCCCACGCTACCCCATCTCTGGCTCATGAGTCATTTGGAGGAATTGCAAAACACTACACCTGCATGCATATTCTGCTGGGCCTGCTTGAGCCCAGCAGAGCTCGGAAAAAGGCAGGCTGAGGAACTCGGACCTTTAGCTGGCATAGTGTGAGCTGCACCTTCGTGACTGTGTTGAGAGGCACCAGCTTTTGCTTACATCAAACTGTCTGCACAAAGATCCCTCAAATTGCCTTTCCAGAGCTCCTTATCTCTGTTCCAGCCCTCCTGACTCTATGTTGCTGACTGATTCTGCTCAGATCCAGCAGCCTTTAGACTTAGTATTACCTTACCTGAGATCTTCCAGGTAGGTGAAAGAGCTGCCTCCTCCACATCCAGTCTGTAGGAGTCACCTTTAGTCATGGCCAGGACTGGATCAGCCTCTGGAACAGAAGGCTTCTAGGAAAGCCTTTCCTCTAAACACTGAACACAGCTAAGCATCTGCCATCAGAATGCCATGAGACTGGCAAATTGCCTCTGATTTTAGTGATATTTTAAAGTGCATACCAGCGTAGAAAAATTCCAGGCTCCACTTGACTGTCTTAAAAAAAAATTACAGGAATATTTTGAAAGCTTATCTTCAATAAAACTACCTTTAGAACAACCTCCTGCAGTATGTAAGACTTCTCATTCTTCAGTGAGTAGAAGAATAGTCTGAGTTTCGTATCATTATTTTTCGAAAAAGCTATACCTGTTTCAGAGATGAGGTCTGCTTAGCAGACAATTACTCCTCTACCTTTCTAAGGCAGTCTGCCTGTGCCCAGAAGCAGAACTTAAACCATCTTGGGTTTGATTCTTTTTCAGCTTTGGTTTGTTGAATGTTAAATACAAGATATACCATCCCTTTCTGGACTGACATCAGGTTCTTAGTAAGAGTGCTCTGGGATTTCTCCCTTATCTGGCAAAGTCCTCTGTCCTTCCACTTGCACAAAGTAATGGAATTTGTAGCCATATAAATGCATTAGTGTTGGGCAACGTGATGAACAGGCTTGTGTATTTGTACTGCAAATGAGCATCATAATGTTTTACTGCCTGTGAGTAAGGAGCCACTGCTACAGTTGTTTGCTCATTCCTGTATACAAGATATCCATTACTCCTAAGGGTGTGAACAATAGTTCACCAAACCCAGAGACACAGCAAAACAACAGTTTACCTGATTTTAAAAAAATAATTTGAAAAAATCCAACCCCACATACAACAAATGTGACAGAAAATTACTGTATCTTCCAATGTGAACTTAGAACTTAGGCATGGTAAACACATCCCATCCTAGACAAACTTACTTAAGGACTTGGGAACAAGACTCTGGTGCTTTTCGTATCCCAAGTTCTGTCTTTTGCTTCTGTTTCTGCCTGTGGTGACCTTCTGTAAATCATATAACCATCTAAACCTTGTTTCTCTTTTGGTATTTTGTGTCATCATTTAAGCTTGTGAAAGTTAAGTAGGATATACTAAAACTACTTTTTTTTTACACTACTTGATATGCATATGCCCATAATGTCTTAATTTAGAAACTAGAATATAGCAAAACTTATAAAAATATCGGAACATGCAGAGAATAATCAGATATTCACTATCATCAGATAAGTAATATTTTATAATCTATTAACAGACACAAGCCAAAAGACTATTAAGTAGAGATGGATGGACTGGAGCAGATGCAGCAACATTTAGCAACATGCTGCTCCTGCTTTAACCAAACTCACAGCATTATTTGCATTACAGCATATTCATGATGTTTCTTTCTCCCCCTTCTCTTGACCACCTCTCACTGCACATGAAGACTTGGACTCCCAGTTTACCCAGGAATCTTGCATAGACCTGGACCCATATGGGAGCCATGCTTTTTTTTCTGGCTGAGGTGTGGATTTTCAGAGGAAGGTAAACAGAGTTAGCTTTGTACATGCCACAGAGATTTCCTTGAAGCAGTGGATAGAACAGTGTTTTTGTTTCAGCATGTGACTAACATGGACTTAGTCCTCATATGCTTTACATCCACTGGGCTCATCCTCCTTCTCATTGCTATTATTCAGGTGGCACTCACATAGAAAGGGATCACAGCCAGCTCCTCACCAGGTCCCCAGAAGCAGTTATATAGGATTCCTCAAACAAATATGGCATAGGGGTGGCACTTGAACATTTGCTCCAGTCTTGTAATTACATTTATGCAGCTAAACTCTTCTGGAAACCTCCAGGTTTCTTAGGATCTCAGTTGTTTAGACTTGGAGCTGGGCAGTAAAGATTTCCTTTAAGGAAAATGCAACACAAACATTCAGGGGCATGTTAGCACATGAGAACCAGAAAACAAAACAGTTATACGGAGGTACTGTTTACCTTCCTAAAGTTGTTTTAGCTTGCACAAATATCATAAAGAAAGAAAAGCAATAAAACTGAAGTGTGTAGGTCAGAATGCTCGAACTGAAGTGCGTAGGATAGGAAAAGAATGAAGACTTAGTTAAAAATCAAAGGTTTATAGATTGTTCCCTTTGCTCAGGGATATTAGGGAACTAATTCAATCTTCTAGTTTCCAAGTGTAGTGTTTAATTAGAAAAAAGGTATTTTCATGTGTTTTACCACCTCTTTAAACCACTTAGATGGTGGAAGAGGGCTAGAAGCCTGGGAGGTTTTCATATCTCTCTTAAACTGACAAGATCCATTCAAGTATCTGGTCTTCTGGTGTTTTGCAGGAGATGTGAGCTTGCTCTGCAAGCCCACCTTGCCTTGCATGCCCCACATCAGATGAGAAGGAACTGACACAGAGGCTGAGCTGCTGGGGCCCTGCCAGGTGAATATTCCCTCTTCCAGCACAGCACAGCAACTCTGCATGGGTTCAGCTTTCCTGTGGTCCTGTAACCACCTGCAGGTTAAGAACACCAGCAGATGCCCTCTCCTCTGCCTGCAAAATATCATGGAGATCTGCTTGAAGGAACCTCATACTTCCTACCACCAGACACTGCCACGGTGACTCCTCTGTAAGCAGTTCAAAGCTCTGTTGGACTCCCACTCTGTCCACCAAAGATACAAGACCTGATTTGTTTTCTCTCTAATAAACCTGCCAATTTTCCTCAGTTTCTTGAGCATCTATCTTCCTTCCACAGGTCCAGTTTTGGCTACAGCAGGTACAGGAGCATGCAGGCTCAATGCTCCCCAGCGCCCCAGAAGACTCAAAGCTATTGCCATCGTAGCAAAAGGAACTGGCACCCTTAGAATTGAGCTCCTGTGCAGCCAAGGGGTGTCCTGGTGGCAGCTCTCCCTGAAAACCACGTTAGGTCGACTGAGCCCTCAACAAAATGTATTAATAACTGATAAAGAAGAAAGAGTACTTGCAGAACAGGAGGGCTGAGAGACATGGGAGCTCCCATCAGTGCTGCTTCACTGTGTCATTCCATATACAAAAATAAAGAGACATTAAAAACTAAGACTAATTTCTGTGTGTGTATTTAAGAGGTTTCCTCCCTTTCCAAACACTCCAACTAGAAGAAGTAGGGAGGCTCAGCAAGTGTGTGTGTGTCAAAATTAGTGCTTTCCAACATTTTACTGGAAGCAGGACTGTAAGATTTTTCTAAAGACTTCAGGTGGTAGAAAGAATACTTTCTGTCAATATAACAAATGGATCAACCCTGAAATCTTGATGAATTTTACCAGAAATCTCACTGATACTAAGCACTGAGCTTGGTTTGAAAACAGAATGGCAGTATGAATATCTAATATATGCAGCAGACAACTGTTTGGTTCTTGGTTGTCTTATAAGCTTTCCTGTTAGTTACATGAAGTTACGTGTTACATGCGTGAAGTGGGCATGAACAACTTAAGGAATTCTCTTCTTTTCTCTTTCTTTCTTTTTTTTTTAAAGCTACAGTGAGCCCCATGGGGGAAAAATAAAAATTAAGGTTTTATTCTGAGCACAGCTGCTCCATTCTGTTCCAGAGCCTGACCAGCAGTGTCCCAAGCCTCAGATCTGATGGCTATTCAGGACAAAAGCTTCAGGAATTTGAGTAGTTTAACTCCTTCTCTGCTTAGTAACAATTAAGATTTGATTTCCTCACTATTAACCCAGTCATGCTACTTCTCTCAGTCATATTTCTACATATTCCCAACAAGTTATTTTCTCAATCCTTGAGAAATTTGAAAAAAGATATACATATATGTATGTAATATATATGCACACACTTGGAATTCAGCTGACTGATGCAGGTAAAAATCAATCATTTTTGGCATGCAATCAAGGCATTGACTTTTGGCATTTTCCATAGAATATTTTTTTCAAATCTTTCCCATTCATTGCAATAGAGAAAATGAAGCTGGGTTCTTAGACCAAGAGCCTTCAGATTTCAAAAGGGTGTTTAAGTTCAACATTTAAATGTTAATTCTCCCTTGACAATGTTTAGAACTTCCATTAAAACAAAAATTATTATTAGCATTCTGTAACCCTTTGTAAATGGGTCCATTGTTCAAATAAACTGACCTCTGCAGCAACTGACCTTAAAATTGCTCAAAACTTGACAGTCAATTATCCTCTGATCTCCCTTCAATGGGCCTTGTGGCTGGAATAACCAATCCATCACCTGGAAGGTGAGTATAATAGTGTCTCATGGGCATTTCTTCCCTACTAATGCCATAAACATGCTGCTGTAGAATAAGTTGAGGAATTCTGTCTCAGTCCCACTAAAGCATCCCTAAAAAGCAATGGTGCATCAAGAAGCTGTTCCCCCTACTGAATATCTCTGAACATACAGTGAGAACCATGATGAAAAGTAATTGGTCAAACACAACATCATCTACTGCTTGGTGAAACCATCAGACTGGTCCTGGACTGTGCCTCCACCAAATATCACAACTCTATTTATTCTCTAGGACATGGATTTTGGTGTGCTGCAGTAAGATGCAATCCTCTTTCTCTCTCACTCTCTCACTCTTCCTTACAGTCAATCTGATCCCCCTGAGGCCCTGGGACCTGCTGCTGGTAGGAGCTTGCAACAAGTTTGATACTCCCCTTCCCTCTCTCTGGCTTCTAAAGACAGTCTGCCCCACACACCACTGTGAGTCCCACATTCCCCATTCAGCCCATGAGAACATGAGCTCTCCTCCATCAATCTGCCCAGGCAAGCCAAGGAGAGCCCTCAGGACAGCACCACCACTTTCCCCACGGGAGACGTGCAGGTCTGGATGAGTATTGTGGATACTGGAATATTTTTGGTGCCTGAGATCCTGCCACTGTTTGCTGTCCTGGTCATTTACAACTGCCATGCTGTGATGACTTTAATATGCCACCTTTTCCCAGTGCCAATTCGAAGTTTAAAAAGCTATTTACCATTAAATCTAGAACAGTCAGGGGTTTCTTTTCAGCAACCAAAGTCTTCTGCACTTGAACCTCTGAATTAAAGGCTTAAAGGGTGGCATAATTTCTAATATCACAGACTATACCATGTTAAATGACAGAAATACTACTTAATTGCTAACAAAGCAAAACTCAGCTGCACCCAATATTGCTCACCCAAGAGAAACTACTCCTATCCCTGGCACACACATTACTTCAGTAGAGACTATGCATCTTTACAGCACAGACTTTCATGAACTAGTCTCCTTAGAAATATAAACCCCATTGTAGCCTTTGTCCAGGCCTCTTGTGGAGGAAAATACAGACAGTATCTTGGGAGCTGGAGAGCAGCAAGGAAGAATAAACACCCAGGTTGATTGAAAAGACAGACAAGAAAGCATGAGGAAGGAAGCTGAAGAAGAACTGCAGGCCAAGAAGCAGGAAAGCACATTACACTGGGTGGTAAATCCTGCACTACGATTCATAACTCCTCAGCAATTCCTTAGCCCCACTGAGGTTTAGGGAAGCCTTAGAAGTAGCCCCGTATCAGCCAGCAGAAACTGCTGCAACCTTCAGTACACGACTAACTTTGAGTTATTCCCATTTGAGGGTCTCCCTGAGCTAGAGCAGCTCACATGTGCACACACACTCAGTGCTGTGCCCACACAGGGCAGCTCACAAATGATGCCAAGACCTGAAATTTCAAGCATGTAAAAGTAATCATTGCTAAGCAAAGGTGGTTTCTGATGGACAGAAAAGTAAGATGAAGTGAATAAAAGGTTATTACAGTAGGATGAAAGTGTCTGAAATTAATAAAAGAGTTAAGCTATAGATGAAATACTTTGATGTGTCATGGTACCTCTTCTTCTGATATTTAAAACATGCTTAAGATTATGCTGAAGGTCAAAAGTAAATATATACCAAGAACAACCACCACAGGACACATCAGCCACTTGTCTGTTATTACTGAACTTACTAACCATGTGCAACAGAACAACTATGACTAATGCCTATAAAAGAAACCATAGTTTTTTGATACTCAAAGGACCAGCCACCTAATTTTTCAGGTCTCTCTGGTCTACATAAAGGTCTAGCATTTTAGTACAAGCTGAGTCCTTCTGGATGTCCCTGGTCTGCAGGCAGCACTCAGCAGGGCTGCACAGCTGCTCGTCAGCTGGGTTGGTTCAGCAGTGTGAAACAGTCTAGGATTGAGTATACAGGACTATGCTCCACATTTACCTGCTTGTTCTTTCATCTGCAAGATTGAGGGTGCTCACCTGTCTTTTGCCCTTTTTTACATGTCAGGATTGGCATCTCTAACTGGTGATTAGGCTTTATAATTCTGTGGAATCTCAACTCCAAGAAACTCGGTCCCATTAGTGTCATTATATTTAGCAAAATAATATTATGCCTCTTGCGAAGCTGAAGAAGTGCCCATCCTGGACCACAAGTCAGCCAAAGCCAACAGGGGACATGCAAATTATGAAAGAGCCCATTAGCTACTCCAGGGAAACATTAATGTCTTTTATCACTTGCACACAGCAAACCCTAAGCAAAATGGCCACATTAGCGTGAATGTGAACAGCGGATTGTAACAGGGACAGAACTCGGGAAGTGTGCTGCATATATTTATTATAATGAGTGATCAATTGTAGAACGTGGGAAAAGTGCATCTTCTTCGAGATGAGCTCTGTTTTCCAGCTGGAGACATAGCAGCAAGTTTAGATAAAAACAAGATCTGAGAAAAACAGTATAAAGTAAGATTACTTTACTTAATGCTTCAGTAGACTATTGCAACCAATTAGCAAGGTCTCACTTCATCTTGGCCATGTCTTCCATTACTAAAAGTTCCCAGAGGAAGTAGTTTTGTAAGAGAGAGCACCAGAAGGGAGAGTGTCAGATAGCCAACTCCAGCAAGCATGCATAATTTATTAGGATCCTAGAGGATGGCGCTGTGCAAAAATTTTGAAGCTTTCTGTAAAGTCCAGCCACAGGGGAGGAGAATTACACTGGTTGCCACTACAAGCATTCCTTGCTTCTGTTGTGACCTGACCTATCACCTCCAGCCAAGATCAGCTCCATTTTTCTATGTGTGGTCTGAAAACAAACAGAAACATATTCCCTGCCCCAAAAACTTACTTTGAGCTCTGAACAAAGCCACAGGAGATGTCTGTTGGCAGGGAGGGAACTGGATCCTGCTGCACAGGGATTTTGAAGACACTTGCCAAGCAATACAGGTATGAGTGTGTTGCTACATGTATCAGCAGCAGGGGTATGAGAGCAAAGTTTTCATAACTTCTAATCTGTGAAAACCCTTCAGGATCTTTTTGAGAAAACAAGGATGTGAAGCACAGGCTGCCAAGTAAGTCCTGCTTGGGAGAATTGCCTGGGGCCACATACTCAGATTTTACCTGTGATTTCATATGCAACATTACACCTTGTCTTGGGATGGCTGGGTACACATACTCTTCTACTTGGAACTAGTTTCTATTTTAGGACCTGAAAGTCGTTGTTTCAATGGTAAAAGTGGGAGATGAATTGCTGGAAATGTGCAAGAAAAAAAGACAAAGCTACCTGGTTGACAAAAGTAGGGAAAAGTTTTGCTCTAAAAAAGCTCAAAAGGAGAAAATCCTGTAACACACAGGTGCTGTAGATAAAGCTATTATCAAACTGGTGAGCACATTTTGTTACTTGTTCTTCCTTGCTTGGTTGTGATCTGAACTTCCCTCATATCCTATCTTTGGATAAAGGAAGGAAACACACTGCATGAGTGCTGTGTGTGGCAGGTCTGCAGAAAGCAGACCTAGATCAGTTACAATTAACCAGGAAAGAAGTTTCTTTCTCATTCTTTATAAGTATTAAAAACTTGATTTTTCAATGCCTCTCTGGAAAATAAATAGGCCTTCAAGGGGAACCATCAGACAACTAAAAGGTGGTTTTTATTTGTATGTTTTTAATAGCACAAATAAAGAATCTCTGGCAACCCATGACAGGGTGACAAATAGGCAACCATTGTGATTGTTATTAGCCCATCTGTGAATATCCACAGTGAAGTGCTCTGAGGAGAAAAAGCATGAGACAGAAGAGAAAAAAAGTACCCTGTCATAATTTAGATTCATAAACACAGAAAATATGAACACTTTCATTGTAGTGTGTAGCCTCTAGTGCCAGGGACCTTGGCTCATAATAATTTAAACAGCCAACAATATAAGATTTATGGAAATAATTTAGCACATTTTAAACAAAAAGTCTGGCTTACCCATCTCATATATGTGTAGAACTAACATATTAAAAAAACAAAGCAGATAACAAAAGCCTCTGGTATATTTACCAGAGTCTTAAAAGGGCATTACTGGCTTAACTTAGGTCCCATCTACATTGATGTGCCAGTCTTAGTATGAATATTTTATAGGTGTACAGCAGCATACCTGTAGCTGGTATTTTTCCAGGCCCAATTAGCAAAAAAACATGGAAAGACAAATAGACAGCATTGTGAAGAGAATTTTCAGTGACCCCTGTGTTACCATAAACCCAGGGAACATTATATGCCAACAAATGAGTGAACAGCACAGTATGTGGCTGTATCAGTGCTCAAGCTGATGCACAAGAAGGGGGAAGCTCATGAGGGAACACACATTTGGAAAATCGTGGAAAGGGAAAGAATTTGGTCTAGCTCTTGGGATAGACCAGAGTTAGTTCTGGGTTTGGGTGCTTGCTTGTTTGTTTGTTTGTTTGTTTTTAATGGGAAGAGAAAAGTAAAGATAAATTTCCAAAAATCCTTTCCTGCTCAGGAAAACAGAAGACTTCCAAAATCTCAAATTCACACACTTGTCTGACATGAAATAACTCCTGCCATCACCTGGAAGCAAACTCCGTCATGAATTCAGTGATAGCTTTAGATCTAATCTCAGCTCTTCCATAGTACTGCCCCCTACATTTCACCCAGTTGCCCGTTCATTAAGCCCAATCTCTTCTGTTTAAAACAGAACTTCCAGAGAAGGCATCCAGTCATGACCTGAAGGGGAATGATTTGCTCGTACACTTTGTTTCAACACTTCATTACTGCCTCCCCTTGACAGAAATCTGTGTTTCACGTTGGGATTTGTCCCTTTGCACACACAGGTCCTTTTCCTACCTCACTTTGTTGGATTAACATCCATAACTGGTGCCAGAAGGAGAAAAACAGGACATAAAGTCTCCCAAAGTGACACCTCGATCTTTTCCTAAAGGGGACAAGCACTTCAATTCTCTCACACTAAAGCATTTCCATCGGCTATTAAATAACTTTACAGGCTTTTCTTCATTATGGTACAGGTCAGGTGAAGGGAATGGATGACTAAATATGACCTTCAGGTGTGAGCATTCAACCAAGAAATGGGTTACTGAGGTTCTACTTCAAAGAATATTCAATAGTTATACACAGAACAAAATAGCTTCCAGAGAAGAAGTAGGGGGGGAGAGAGAGAGAGAGAATGCCTGGCCAGCTGAGATTATCAAAAAAATGGATTTAGAGGTCACTTGAACTTCTAAAGCCTGGTATTTTCATCTGTTGCCTCCCCAGTAAAAATTTGTTCGTTTTTGCATAAGCCCCAGTTTTTATTTATGTTCTGCATTTGCTTTCAGTCCTTTCACTCTTAGACCTTTCTGGAACCTCATTTTTGACCCGCCTGTTTGTATATAAAAAAGCTTGTTTCTGGAGATCATTTGGATCCCTGCTATATTGTACGAGCCGAAGCCACACTTTTCAATAATGCATGAAGCTGCAGCACTTGCTCCTGTGCTCAGAAATGCAAAAAGGATGTCTTTTAAATGGCTTGCAATGTGACAGAGGCAAGTGAAAAGCAAGTTCAGTAAATATCAGCATATCTCATAGCAGAAGTTCACCTCTCTACAAGGATTCAGATGCAAATAAAAAGTTACATCCAAGTCCCACTGACGTAAATTTAGGTTAGGTACTGTGCTCTGAATTTCATGCAGGACTTTTTAATGCAGTCAAATGTGCTTATACATACTACATTATACATACATACATACATACACATATATATATAATATATATACATACATACTTATACATACTACAACAGCTCTTACCCAGAATTCATTTAATAAATTTAAGGGTCTGACTAGACAGATGTAGTATGGGAGGATAAACTAGCATGTAGATTTACAATGCAATAGCCACTCCAAAATTCCTGTGCACGTCTTATCCAGCAATACAATAGATAATAGTCTACTCTGTCTGAGCATGCCTTGCCAGTGGGATATATTGGATTTCTCACACTGCTGCAGTAAGGTGACGCCAAATACAGGCAGAGTTAGTTCCAGGATATCTCTCCTGGTTCTGGCCATGATAGGGTTAGTTTTTTGCAGCAGTCAGGAGGAGGCATCGCTAGGATATGGAAGTTATTCTATACTACCTCACATCATTGTCAGGGGCAGGGAAAGGGACTTTCTTCCAGGGAGAAGGGGTTCCTTCTGACTGGGTAAGAGTGGTGCTGGTCCTGAGCCAGAGGGAGCAGTCGGGTGATGCTGGTTCCAAGCCTTCGAGAATGGTCAGGGTGGTGTGGCTGTGGTCAGGCTGAGCTCCCGGTGAGCATTTTTGCATGTAAATCACTCCCTCTTTTGTACACTTTTGTTATTAATATTGTTGCTGTTACTGTTTGTTTTCTTATCTCATTGCTGTTTCCAGTAAATTGTTCTTACCTCAACCCGTGATCTTTGCCTTTTGTGCCTTTAATTCTCCTCTCCAGCTTGGTGCAGCAGGGCAGGGAGAGGGGACGGGGGAGCTGGAAGTGTGGTTTGGAGTCTAAATCGAGGAGCACTAAACTGGGGAATACCATTCCTGAACCACAACAACATCTAAATACATCCACGTAGAAATGTCCTGAGTATCAGTTGCAGATGCAGGATACAGAACCTAGAGCACATCATTATGCCTCTCCAGAAGCTAGTCAGAGGAACTTGAAGAACCTGCTACTCCTTCATGCCAGAATGGTTTCTGTAAAGGTCTGGTTCTTCAGTCCTGCTGTCCCTGGTTCAAGTCTCTTGAGTGACCACTGTACCTCAGCCTAATGGCACGTGGTACATTAGAAACAAAAATCACCCCTAATAAAATGTACAATGATAGCATAATCTTTGTGACAGAAAAAGCAGATGGGCTGGGAAACATGTAGCTAAGCTGAACTGTCTTTTCTAATCAGGGAATTTCCCGGGAATTTTGTTCAAGATAATTGTAAACAGCAAAAGTTGTGGGGTCCTTGGTTTCCTTAAGTGGGTATCAATCCCTTAGGGCTGACTCAGAGTCTTAAAATAGGGATTAAATATCTCTGTTTAACTCTAAGATCTGGTCGGTTTTGCACATAAATGATTTCATTTTTCTATGAAGAGGACAAATTTCTAAGTAAAATCAGCTGTCCAAAATTTTTTATTCTGAAGTTGCTAATATTGTAATTATTAAATAGTTGACTTTGTGATAAGGGTGGGGAGGGACAGAGACATGACAGAATCAACCCAAAAACCATCTGTGCCTTTTTTCCAGATGGCAAAAATACTCAGGAAAGAAGAATTTGTGTGGGATTTCAGCAACTCATTTTTACTGGTTTTATGTAATCCACTGTACACTGGGCACACATTCAACCTCAGCTCTCCTTGTAAAAGGTATTTCTGCAGAAGCTTGAAGTAGAGGAACTCACGCCTAGCTTGAGCTGCCATGTTTCCCTGAACCAAGGTCTCTGATAGAAACATGGATATTCTAACAGTAAGAAAGTGCTGGTTGTCCTGTTGCTACATGAGTTCAGTTCACATCCATCATAATGAAAGTAATTTGATTTAATGCAGCATTAATGCAGACACAAAAGGTACAGCAGAATCTATTGTCATTAAGTGATTCATTGATTTCCCACCAAGGTGTTAGCATTTTAATTTATTTAAATTATTTGTTGCATGTTAAATGAGCAAAGTAAATATGCATGTTATGTTTTGCTCAACTCCTACTGCTCACAGGAGCAGTGTCAGCAATATGCCCTGCTTCCATTTGGCTCACCACAGCAACCTCGCTGGAGTAAAAGTCAAACACAGCATTCAAAGTCAAGGGCTGAAAAGTCAGATGACTCAATTCACACTGAGCTCTTTACAATTGCTCTGGGGCTTAGCTGTGCTGAGCACCCATCAATAAAAAAAAACAACTTAATGCTCTGAGGGATAGAGCCCCAGAGGTGAAATTTCCTTTTCAATGCCATGGCTTTGCAAAATGCTGCATCCTCATCCTACATGGGATAATGAGACACAGCCCTGTTTCTTTAGCAGAGTTTACATCTGGCTGTGTTTCAGTGCACGTTGCTTAACAGAGCTCACCTTGCTACTACTTGAATCTACTTCATGCAGCAGGAGCATTAGGCTTGCTGTTCACCTTAAATTGCTCTTTGTCTCATTTGCCAAATATGCAATTATTTTACAATTTCTCCAGATCTCTGATACAAGATTAGGTAGCAAGAAGCTTCTGGAAAATTCTGTGTAAAAACATTCCCTTCGTACAATATCTTGTCACCTCAAAGCGCTTAATTTACTTAATATGGCAAATATTATGTAGTGCTTTATCATACATATATTGGATAAAATAAAATACCTCAAACATGTCTTAAACTGTGCTGGATCAATACAGTAATTTTGTGACATTATAGAATCTATGACTAAGACACTGTTACAAGTGCAATGTCATTTGAATCTGTTCAATCTGTATTTTCACAGTTTGGCAAGGAAAAGAAAAAGATCAAAGATAGATGGGCAAAGGGAAAATAAAGATCTGTTTGGGGTCAGATCATGGGTATACCATGAGAAAAAGTGCCTGGTAAGGGTGTAATTTACAGGCTGCTGGTGAGGGCTCTCAGACATGGTGTGAAGATGGACTGTGACCTCCAGTCTGCCCAGCTCAAAAATGGGAAGGCCCAGGGAGTGTCACAGCCCATCCACTGGGGCAGCTTTACATTTGCTCTCCATCTCAATCAATACACAATTATTTTATGATAAATTCAACTTAGGGGGAGGGAGGGAATGCTGAAATATGCCCTGCAGTCTGGCAGAAAGAGTATGTCAGAGACAAAAGTGTCCCAAATCGAGCAGAGATCAGAACATGGGTCTACTAGATGAATGTCTCTGCTGATACCAGGGAGAAGCAAAGCTCCTTGGTTTCTACATCTTGTAAATCGCAACAGCAAGATGCAATGGGCCACCATTCTTCATTTTTATTTCATTTTTCATTTTAATGAACTGTTAACCAACATCTCTCCTCCTCCCTACCAAAAACTTCAGTAGATGAAAACCCTTTTTTTTTGGCTAAGCAGCTATTCTCTTCAATCAAAATGAGGCAGAGCACACACACTCCTGCAGCAATGGGCTTTTTTTTTAAGCCCTGCTCATTTCATTGTTTGGTCTTCCAGGCAAGTGCCTCAAATAAGTGTGGTGACACAGTTATGGTGAGAACCAGAACGACATAAGCAGGAATGAGTGGACATGGTGAAAATCAAACTGCCTTTGTCTCTAGAGACACCACAGAGTGAAGCCTTCATGCCCAGCAAAGTTGTCAGGAGATCCCAAGGGACTTTTTAGTGACAATTGACTGTTTCAGGGCTTTCATTTTCTACACTTGCTAAATTGTATACCTGCACTTAGCACAAAATTTGAGGAATGGTACCAATGAGGGTAAAGGAACAAGAAGATTAACAAGGCAGATTTGCACTTGTGAAAGAACCTTCACACATACAGCAATTTTTATAATGATGAATGCTCAGTCTCCTCAGTTCTTTCTTAATAGGATCATGAAACAAATTTACCATGATCTATTACAAAATCATCAGGCAAAGCTTCCACACAACCAACACCAATTTCAACATTGCTTTAGCAGGCAATTTCACCCGGAGGTGAAAAATTCCTGGAGCAGCTTAACCAATATTATGCAAAAAGTATGTTGTATTTACCAAGAGCCAATTTTGAGTCTTACCACCATAGCATCTAAGCAAACAAGATCAGAACCTTGCAATTACAAAAAGGATGGATTGGTTTTGTCTCCCCTCTGCAAGCCCTGGGTTTTACAATGGCCTTCAACAAAATAACATTTTAATTCAATGTCATTTTAATTTAAAATATGGAATAATCTTTTCTTTGCCATAAGAATGAAGGATTAGGACATACACTTTGCTTGTGCATTGATGCAACACTAAAGACTATGTAATAAATCTTTATTTTCAGTCTCTGTAGCCATGTTCAGTTTTTCTATTGTTTGGTCATGATATACCAAGAAGAAAGAAGTAAGATCATCTATTGTTAACAGTAATATTACAAGGTAGTGTAGAATGGAAATAGTTCAAGTTTTAAAGAAGGAACAGGCTGCGATTTTGGCTGTGACTACTTTTTTGAAATGATACCTGGTGGGTGTATTCAGGCCTGTGGAGCTACTTGATTGAATTATGTTTTACTGGACTCACAGTCCTGGGCAATTCACTCACACCAGGGTTTTTCTGTCACAATCAAGTGGGCAGTGTCCAGTACCTGTGGAGTAGCAGTTACACACAGGCTGCTGAAAGCAGTGGTGATGGCTCCATGCATGACTGATCTGTGGTGGAATCCTGCCACAGCAGCCACTCAAAGTATGAGCCATCCATCTTCCCTAATATCCCTGTATGCACTTTCCTGTTCTGGATTCTATTCTGTTCATATTTATTCAGCATTTTGGGATTGCTTTATTTTCACCCATCCTGTGCAGTTACGTGGAGGAACTTACTGTGCTGCTACCAAATTGAAAATAAAGCCAGGATATTGGACCACAGCCTGCATGATCCACCAGACATTGCAATTCAGAGAAAGCTCTGTTGGATCAGATTGAAAGACAAGACAGAATCTGAACACTAATAAAACATTTCCTAGAGGAGCCAGTTGGATTTGGAGGCATATAACCCACAACACTGCTCACAACCTTTTGAAGCATCTCCATCTGCTGATTAGCATCAGAGAGCAGTTGCATCAGACACTACTCAAAGTTAAAATCACTCTTGTGCCATGCTTAGGTGTGCACAGTATTGTGCAGGCACACACTGCACATAGAATCAGGCCTACTGCATGTCATTGAGTAAATCTGATGTTTCATTGGCATTATGCAATGTTTTCGACAGGTTTGACAAATTACATCTTAATTTCTGTCTCAGATTAATAAAGATAGACTGATCTCTCTAGAAATAAAGAACCTTTGGAACTCAAAGGAACTTGCAAGAAATAACAATACAAGGCTTTTCTCCTGTGTAAATCTTCTCCATTTTCCTATTTAGCTCCTACAGCACCATGAATTAGTAAATCTCAACAAGAAATAAGCAGCAAGTCATTGTCACCATTGCATGTGGAAGAAAAACCCAAGGTACAACTGACAGAAGGCTCAGAGCAATAGCAGGCAAGAGACTAAATGGAAAACCCTTGTCAGAGTAATGCTTTCTCCTTAGAATTAATGGAATGACATCCTGAAAGCATGATAGTCTTGGCCATCTCAGGCTGGCTATTAAAGAAAATCTCTTGGAGAGCAAGTCACCAGAATGGGCCTATATTTTCCACTTATCTGTAACAGCAGGTCAGAGATGTTCACAAGTGCTTCTCAAATGGGAACAAGATGGGTTTTTCCAGAAGTTCTGAACCAGAAAGTTGCAATTTTTGTTTCAGCTACTACTTATGAGGCCATCAAATACACCCAACAGAGAATGAAAGCACTGTTTAGCAGTACAAAATGTTAGTCAACCTGAGGAGAACAGCAAGACCTGTAAAATGCAGGGGAGTAGGACTGTCTCACCCACACAAGATGCAGTAAAAAAGCCAGAGAAGTCATGAATTTCTCTGAATTACAGTCAGATAGCTCAGCAGATAATCTGTAATATTGTCAGTTCATAGAAGGATGGAATTCTTGGCCAAATAATTTTCTTTGCTTCAATGAGCTCATTGTTCATGGAAACTTCTCAGTTACTTTAAAAAAAATGAAAGCAGGCACAGGAGCAAGCTGCTCAAATCCTGGATAGAGTAAAATATTCAAGTGGTTTAGAAGGGAGCAGAGAGCAGAATTTTAAAGAAGCTGATTATTGCTTCAGCAAGTGATATGCAAGTGAAAGTACATCATAAATGGGACAGGTCAGCCTTTTTGAAGGAAATGGATATTGCTTTTTAAAAGCATATCAAAGACCTCTTTCAGGCAGGCAGTATTTGTCTGTGCAAGATGTCTGTCTGCAGGCACTCAGATCCCCTACAAGAGATGCCTTCAGGTTTTGCAGCCACACCGAGGGGAAGAAGTCCAGGCTTAAGAAGGGCCGGAGTGACTGTCTGGAAAAGAGACATGGGACGATGTAAGCTGGTTTTGCAGGAGAAACAAATCTCAGAGCCTCCCTGCTGATTTTCTAGCTGGTTAGAAACAATGCTGGTGGGACAAAATGCCCACCAGCATTTAAAAGAGCTGTTTGGGAAAGTGTCCACTGACACCTATACAGAATCAGGGTCTGCAGAACCAGTTTCTGAAGAGTATCATTTCCAAGGGCAGCGATACAGATACAATTAAAAAAAAAAATAAAACAAGCTATTTCCATGTTGAGTTTCCAAGGCCAACCTCCAGGCACAGGTTTACCAGCTGAATTCCTGTTACGTGATCAGCACCGTGCTAAGACCAGCCCTTGTTTCTTACCAGGCAAATGGGCTGGATGCTATCTTTGTTGCCTCCCACTTCCTAACAAATTTAAAAAAAAAAAAAAGTGGGGGGAAATGTCCTATCCATTCCTATCCTCAGTGTGGCAGAACAATACAGCTCTCTCTCTCCAGAAATGGTTTCTAGCATTGATACTTCCAAATCTTGCTTTGAAATAGAAACAAGAACAACCAAATATTTGTTTAAAAAATTTCTTCTTTTACAGTGACAGATGAGGAGCTACACAGAAGAAGAGATATTGAAATTTCACTTTCTTAGCATTTTATCTTTCATTCCTTTCAATGAAAAGGAACAAAGCAATCAAATATTCTCTGCAGTTCTTGTAAACTCAGCATCTAACCAAGATACCAGCATGCAAACCAGGACTGACAGAAAAAAAGAGCAAAACTCACTTGTCGTATTTCACTGGGGAAATAAATGATGAAGTAATACACAAAATAGATGGTTAAAAGTAATTATACTTACATAGCATAGTGATTAAAGACACCCATTTTCGCCCCCTAAAAAACAGAAACTAGACTTTCAAAACACTTGTACAGCTGATATTTGATAACGTCATTCTCGTGAGTATGAAAGAAGGCTTTTCTCATAAATATATTATTTTTATCTTGAGAGCATTCCATGCAAATAAAATAAATTTAATTTAGGCAAAGACAGGCAGATTAATAGGATGGGATCCTGCACAACCTGGTCTAGTGGAAGGTGTCCCTGCCTGTTGTGGCGGGCTTGGAACGAGATGATCTTCAAGGTCCTTTCCAACGCAGACCATTTTATGATTCTGTGATTCCATGAATAGAAGGTGAGAATATGAACCATTCACTTAAGAGTTGGACTCAATGATCCTTGTGAGTACCTTCCAACTCAGAATACTCTGTGATGCTGCGAGAAAAGGAGGGAGGGAGAGAGAGAAGGAGAGACAGGGATGGGGTGAAAGAGGGAGAACGAAGGAGGACACAAAGAGGGCTAAGCTAGCCAGCTAGCTTCAGTAAAGTCAAATAACCCTGAATTAAGTACTAAGCAGTAATAGCAAGTGCATATGGGGATCCGGATGTATAATATATGTTTGAAACAGAAATAGAAAGAACAAAATAGATCATATTTCAAGGAAAGAGAGAACTGGAGAATGAGAAGAGCCAGGAAGGAATACAGTATTTTTTCCCATTACTATAGGACCAAATCTAGAGGCTGTATATCAGTGAAGGAGGCAGTTAGAATATTACAGAATGGATATAAAATCTGTAAAATATATGCAGCATTATTCAAAATGTATTTTCAAGCAGAATAGTAACTGCATATCTCCTGGCTCTGGCTGTAATACCAGGGTTTAGACAAAGCATGCCGGGGAGCTAACCAAAAGGAAATGGAGAAATGCCCAGCATGTTTCAAGGACTAACAGGAATGTCATCAGCAAATAACCATAATAAAGGCCAACAGATGATGCCACAGTAAGGCTATTTACAACCGTTGTCACATCCTAGAAATGCCCAAATATGATGCAGTCTCATGGCTTTCCAAATTTTCCAAATCTGCTCCATATAACAACTCTAACCTCCTCTCATGCCTTCTTTCCTCCCCACTGTCCTCTCTTCAGCTTTCCCAAAATTTGATTTCATTAGGAAAAAGCAAACAAACAAAATCACAAAACCAACTAAAATGAGAATAAAGAAGGTTTGGCCCAAGCAATCTTATCATCTCCTCATCTTTGCGTTCTTCCAGAGCTCATGCCTCACCTCAGGACTTTATGAAGTGGAGCACTATGTCCTGCCTCCCTCAAAAGCAGTCTCCAGAATGGCATTAATAACTCAGCTTCAGGACTTATTTAGCACTTCCTTGCAGGACCAGCCTTAGTTAATAAAGCTGGTCCACAGAAACATAGATACTTAGTCCTGAACCTACAGGAAAGAATATATTGCCAGTCTTACTTTCTTCCTCAACCAACTAAGCCGTACAGTGCAGCCAACTTCTCCCTTGTTGATGAGTGCTTTACTTTGCAAGTAGCTGTTCTGAGATGAGCATGCAAAGTATTAATTTATCACCCTTGCAAGAGCTGCCATCAGGGCCTGCAGGTAACCTCTCAGCAAACAACCTCATAAACACAAACTCCCCAAGAAGAAAACCCCTGTCAGCAAACACAACTAACACATCGCGGTATGAGCTGTACCTTGTGCCCATCCCAGCTATGAGGTTTTGCAATGAGGGCTTGTATCACCTGCATACCACTGTGTCCCTCTGCCAGCCCACCTCAGAATAGCTAGGACATTACTTAAAGGGAAATGTTATGAAACCACCTAGAGACAAAGCTGGATTTGATATTATGATGGAAACTAACTCAGGAAACTAGAGATCAACAGGAAAATGATAATCCCAATGTGAAATCAAACAGCTTTACCTTTTCACCGAGGCAGTGAAATGACTATACAACCAGAGGAGAAAATGCTCATTCAAAAAGAATAAAAGTAGTTTTTTGAAAACTTCAGATGCACTTGCTCAAGCCACATAAATTGTGATTTTTAACCTGACAAAACTGTGCTTGGAGAAATGGTTTCACTGGGTTCCCCAGTCTCGTCACTTCACCAATTTCAAGTCTACATCTGTTTGATTCTTGGATAAACTGCCATTTTCCCCTCACAAACCTATGGAGAAGCCCTGGGCTATTTCCAATCGTATGTCATCAGTAGCAGCACTCAGTAGCTTGTGCTATGTACACTGGCCAAGGCAGTGATCAGAGAGCTCCCCATGGGACAAAGAGAGCTTCTCGGTAGCGGGTGCAATGCAACCACCTTCAGATGACAACTTCTGCACGGCATCTATGAACAGGTGCCTGGCATTGCCCTCCCTACTCCTCCACATGAGCGAAACGGGTATCAATGAGCTTTGGGAGGGACCAGCAGGCACCTCCAGCACTGGTGCCAAGCCTTGAGAAGAAAAGCAAACCAACTGCAACCAGTTTGAGAAACAGCAGAGCTTGCCAGCAGCTTAGTAATGTGGGGAGAAGTTACGGCAAAGATCAGTGAAATGCAATGTGAAGGGAAAAGTGCAGCACTACTTACACAGCAGAGCTGTGTTCTCAGTGACTTTTGATAGGCCACGTTACGTGGTGCAAACAGCCAAAAAGTTGGCAGTGCATTTACTCAAAGCCTGGTGATTTGAGGGACTACTGCTGCAGGTATTAGTTTGGCAGTCACTCTTCTGATGTGCTGAGAGTACACAATCAGATTTCTCATGAAGGAAAAGAGGACCTGCAGGAAAGACCACCTGCAGTGCCTGTTCAGAGCAAAGTGCCACTGAATGCCATGCTTCATCATGCTGCTGATCCAAAATGAGCTGAAGGAATGTCTGGTTGCTTGTTGCCTTTTGCCATTTACACACATGGTATACATGTAACGTAGTGAGAGCTGCTCTTACACCTGGCTCAGCTTCAAGTAGAAAGGAAGATGCCAACTACTTTGGCAATTTTAGCCCAGACTGGCATTAACAATCAACCTTAATGAGCTTTGGGTAAATATTGCAGCACTTCAGCTTTCATTAGTGAGCTCCCAGACACAGTGTGTGGAATCTGCAGGTACCACAACAGCTACAGGCTAAGGCACACACCAACTGTGCTGGCTTCAAAGCAGCTCTAAGTATCCAACCACCACATGCTGCAAAGCCCACCTGAAGGGCAAGGTGCTAACAGGGGGCCTCCCAAAGCAGCAATGTGAGAGGAATACTCTGACAACTCAAAGAACTCTACCATTTGAAATCACAAGTCTGTCCCATCACCTCTGGAGGATGGAATATGGCAAGTGACAGGAATATGACAGTTGCTTTCATTCAATCTATGTGAGTTTCAAATTATGGCTGTCAATTGGATTCACTGCACAGCTTATGTGCAAACATAAGCTGGATGCATTGGCATAATAAGTGGCCAATCAATAACAGTGAAAGGACAGATTAATAAAAGTTGCTTCTGTCAGAGGACAAATTGAGTACATCAGAAAAGATGAAATTCTGTGAATACAATTGCTTCCTGAGAATAGTAACATTCAGCTCTTGTTCTGATTAGATGGAATTGGTTCAGATGAGCATCAAAAACTTCTGAATGCTTTTCTAAAACTGCTGAGGCTTGTCAAAAATGCACTGCACCAATGCCAGAAAAAGACAACAAAGCAAAACACCAAAAACTCTCAAACCAACTCTGAAAGGATCCATGGGATTTTGTAGTCGTCCTTATCTGCCCCATTTGTGCCTTCCAAGTTTTCTTATCTGCTCAGTAAATTTGTATCACAGGGTACCTTCAAACTCTGAATAGGTTTGGATGAGTAAGCTGTACACTGCTTTGCCTCATGTGACTCTGAGAAAAATAGCCAGTCAGTCAAGCCCTGATTCTAAATTCTTTACTGTGGACAGAGATGATGATATATAGGATGGAAAAAACCCACAACTTGATTTTTCTAAAAGCTGTGTGAGCTAGCCCCATCGGCAGCTAGAAAAGAAATCTTGTTCTGACTTGTAGCACTGAACAAATTTGATGGATTAGTCACTCGCTGAGAACTGATATAGAGTACCAAATTACTGTATTGGACATTCCTCTGACCACAATGAATTACATTAAAATATATAAATGTCATCATTCAGAAGGTAGCTCTCTGGCAATGTTCTTAAAGAAACAAGACTCTGATGTGCCCGGCTGCCTCAGTATTTAGGCACATGCATGCATGCAAATAAAAATACCATCTGAGTCTTATCTGAGACATTTCTTTATCCTATTGCCCTGGCAATCCGTGCACTCCTGATGAAAGCAAATAACATGTTAGCAGTTGTCCTTCATCTGCTCAACATACAAAATGTCCCCAAGTAGAATTTGGAAAGCAACAGCAGAAGGACTATGTTTTTTCTTTAGAGACAGAAGTTATACTCATGGAGAGCTGGACATTAATAAGGAGATACTGCCTAAACAGTCATGCTATTCCAAATGTCAGCGCCCTTCTACCAGGTGTCACTGGCATGATCAACTACTTGTCACCTTATTCTTTCTGTCTTCTGTCCACATGCAACAAAACTGGGGAGCTGAGCAAGCTGAACAGCTGCTAACAGGAGCACAGTAGCTGGGGAAACAGTCAAAACAGTTTCTGACACTTCCAACCTCAGAATGTGAGAATTTGCTGGTGGCCCAAACACTGAACCTCCCTCACACCTCCCAGAAAGAAAGAAAATAGAATTTCCTTCTTAGAGAGGGAAACCTCATTGAATTTATACCCAACAGCAATAAATGGAATACAAAACAACATATTATATGCAAGATGTGGATGCTATGCTGAAAACTATATTTTTACACATCTTCTGAGGTCCATGAGAGCTTCCATGCCCGGGATTTGAATGTCACCATAGCATGTCACATACAGAAGTGCAGAGCCAGTGCTGCAGGATTAAGGCCACAACAAGAAAATAGCCCAGAAACAGCCAGGAATACACTCCTGCCCTTCTCCAACCCTGAGCTCATGAAACTTCCTGCACTTCTCACTGCACCTTCAAGAGCCAGGTACAGGAAATACATAATCCATAGAGGGAGAACAGTCACTAAACTTGAATTGAAGATGTAAGTATTTTTAATATTGACTACTTTTCATTAAAGGTTTCAAATTACTTTAGTTTAAAAGGTAGGTTTTACCAGCAATCCCAGTTCACAGAAACTGGTCCATGTCTATCAGCCTGCAAATTGCAGATTTTATGAGAGAGTGCAGAGCCCTCGTGCCATTTAGGATCATCTTGAATTGTTGTGGTGTGGGTTTT
>VZRO01005064.1:0-12759 GCA_013397915.1 Daphoenositta chrysoptera
GGCCCGCGTGTGCCTTGGAAAGGAGAATGGTTGGCAGGGAGGGAATTGTTGTGGCCCCGCTGCAGCAGCTGGGAGGAAATCAGAAGCAGCAAAATGCTGTTTTGGCTCAAGCCCCGCCCAGATTCTTCATCTTTCCGCCTGTTATTGACCAAACCACCCAGGGATAACAGCTCAATGTCCTCCAAGAACCCAATTTGGCAAGGAAGTTTACAACTTTGGTGTTGGGTCAGAACATCAGAAAGGAGCAGCTGCTCATTGATATTTTTATATTGAAGGATTAACAGTCATATATGAGCTGGGTTCAAAGCAGAGCAATCCAGGTCATTTTCCCTCTACAATGAACTTTTTCTTTTAGAAAAGGATGAAAAAAGTGAATACAGGCAGGCCTCTGAGTTATAAATTCAGTTAAACTACTAAGTGAATACTATCCCCTGTTCTGGAGAATGACTGTTCCCGTAGCAGAGCTCAACAAATGCAAAAGGTTTAATCCCAAGGTTCAAATAATCTCTCTACCTCCCCTCTTCCCCATCATACCTAGTCTTGACCTGACCCTCTGTTTTTAAATACGATATCTCTAGTCCCATGATATCCCAATTCTAATTGCTCTAGCCTTCTTTATATTAGAAGAATGAAAAATCCTAAATTACATTGAGGCCAAAAAAGGCCCAAACATTGTACACCCCTTTCGATTACTAGAGGCAGTAGCAAATGGAATCACGCTGTTCAGTACTGAGCCTATCTGGGAGGTGAATCCAAGCTAGAATAGAGCAGGCACCAGCATACCAATCTGCTCTGCAGACCTGTCTCATTCCTTATGGATATGTGCCTGAACAGAAAAAAATCACCATGGGAAGGTGAACAGAGAGCTGGAACATCCAAAGTCAATCTCCTCCCCAACCTTACTTCTAGGAGCAATCTTTACAATTTTGAGCAACCATTGAATCATGGCTTGAACAAGAATAGGAATTAACACCCTCGCTATCATTCCACTCATCTCCAAATCTGCAAATCCCACCACCCACGAGCCACTGAAGCCATAATCAAATACTTCCCTAGCACAAGCAGCCGCCTCGGCATTTGTCATCTTTTGAAGCAGAACCAGTGTGACATTAGCAAATCAAACCACCCAAGGTCCTGCCCCTACTGACAACAGCAATTGCAGTCTAACTAGTCCCAGTCCCTTTCCATTTCTGATTCACAGAAGTAATTCATTCCTAATCACTGCTATCAACAATAATTAAATTCACTGCCACCCATCACCATTCTCTTCCTAAATCACTCTACTCAAAATTATTAATCACCATACTCCTTGCCTCAGCAGCCATAGGAGACTGAATTGAACAAAATCAAACACGGATTTGAAAGACCTTTAACATTTTCACTTGGGTTGAATAGCCTAATAATTATTATGGCTATAGTAGCCAAACACCCCCTACGAACTTTCTACTTCCTTATAACTGCCACAGTAGTCCTCACTCTCAACCCAAACAAAGATCAAAAACTACCAATAATAATGGCCTAAAGAACAAAAATAACCAAATAATCAATAAAATCTCAATATTAGTCTTAGGCTTCCTAGCAGGACTTCCCCTCCTACCAGGTTTCCTGTCTAAATTACTTATTATTGAAAAACTTACTAAACACAAAATGACCACAACAGACAGTTATTGTCATACTCTCACTGCTCGGATTGTTCTTGTACCTTCTCCTCACTACTCAACAAACACACTTGTAGCACTCCAAAGAAAAGCCCTAACCATAATTCTATGACTACCACTAACCAAAATCCTGCCCAACAAAAACCATAAACCTAAATGATCATATCCCTAAAAACTTAACAAAAAATTAGCCCTAACAATTGGAACTGCAACCCAGTCAATAGAGTTAAGTCTAAACATAACTCTAGCATTAACCATAATGACTGTATCTCTGTCCATAGAAATATTTAAAACTAACCCCTTCCCTTAAATTTAAGCCCAACACTTGCCCTAACCCTAAATCTAACCAAAATGACTGTAAATCTAATATTAATTACCACCTAATGCTAACCCTGTGAACAGTAACCCTAACCCTAAACTCAAAGCTAACTCTAGATTTATCCCTCATGACTGTAACCCTAACCTTAAGCTCAAGCCTAACCATAACACAAACCCTTCACCTAAAACCCTAACACTGACCATAACCCTAACCCTCTCTTTAGCACTATTTTCTATACCTAAACCTAAACCTAATGACTCTTAAGCAAAACCACACACAAAGAGACTACAAAGGGAAGGTGAGGACTTACAAAAAGTGCCTCACCAGTATCCTTGGGACCATGGTCCCTGATGTTTGCAGTATCCCAGGACTAAGGACCACAGAGCCTCCTGGGCAGGCAATTCTGAGTCTCATCAGCGTGAGGTTGGACATATGCTGGGTGCCTGGGTGCCTGGAATTGTGTAACAAAGTCCTTGGAGCAGGGATCCCTGAAGGATGACTTTGGTGATCTCTTCAGGGTGGCTGGTTAAAATCTTGCCAATCCTTCTTTTGAGTTTCTTCAGGAAGCAGAACACACTGTTGATGATGTCTTTTGAGCCTTGGTTCCTGATCTGCAGGGCAATGGCCACCAATAGGTGAGCAACAGGCTCTCAGCTAGAAACTACCTTGTGGGGTAGAGTGTTCGCTCTAAATTGTAAGGCACTAATAATGTTCTTGTTGGGAATGCCTCCAATGGATGGAGGCAAATGTCAATGCATTCCAGTTGTTATTAAACTTGTCCTTTTCAAAGCTGGTAATGTGGGAAGATGGGTAAGTTTAGTATGTGCCTCAAGGGCATTTGATTTTCAGTGATAACAGGCAGTGAATTAAATTGCATTATGTTAATTGTTATATAACACTGTATACTACTGCTTCTTTCACTTATGTTCCTGACATGGCAACCTAGTTTAGGACAAAAATTCATCCTTCCTCCAATCACTGCATCTCCCAAGGATGGCATTCGGAGAGGAAATCTTCCTTTTAGAGACCATGGTCTCACCACAGCCTGCTTCTGGAATCACTGTGTTGCTTTTCAGTCCCAAATTAATGGAATTTGGTTTTCCCTTCCTCCTGGAGCAATCCAAAACTTTCTGAATTAATTCTTTATACCTTCTTGATGAACTGTCAATTTTATAGTTTTAGCAGAGGGTTTGGCAATTTGGTGCAGTCAATATGCATTTTCATCTCTTTCCTGAGGGGAGGCTGACTGGCCTCTTTTTTCCTGGATTGTCCTTCTTGACAATGGATACATTATCTGCCTTTTTCCAGTCACTGGGAGCATCACCTTGATTGACATGACCTTTTAAGGATGATGGAAAGTGGCCTTGTGGCATCTGCTAGCACTTCCATTACTCTCAGATACACTCCATATGGTCCAGAATCACAGAACAGGTATTGTTGGAAGGGACCACAGTGGTCACCTGGTCCAGCCTCCCTGCTAGAGGAGGGTCATCCCAGAGCACGTGATATAGGAATGACAATGGAAGAAGCCCTTCTTGTTGTCCTTGATTCCTTGGCCAGTGTCAGGTAGGTAGTTTGACTGGGACTGTACAAAGTGTCCTGTCAAACCCTAACACAGGTGTCCTACGAGCTTAAGGAGAGCAGAAACCTCCCACAGAGCAGAAGAGCAAGGTTTGATCTTGACTTTCAGTACAAACACTCCATGAGAGCAGAGACTCACAATACTTCCGACTCTTTGGGTTTTAAGCAGGCACCCAGGAGACAGTGAATGAAGAACTGTGGGCGTGAGTCTCCACATAAACAGCTTGGGCATCTAGGATGTTCTGTTCTGTCCCCAACAACCTGGGAAATTCAGGTTGCTCCTGCAAGGACTGGTCACACTGGGGAAGACGAGGCTGTCTGGGCACCCCCATCACACCTCTCCCCCAAGTGCCCCTGGGGAGAGGGCCCAGAGAGCTGTCACAGGGAACCCATTGCCACATATGGGGAGCAGGGCTGGGACTTCCACCATGGCAGACTCTGCAGGACTACGAGCCATGGGCTGCAGGAAAGTGGAAAAAGCAGTCCTCTCTTGTGCTGTGTCCTGGAAGTTGCTCCCTGTCCAGTATCCCATAAGAACCCCACATCCCTCCCAGATGATACCCAAGGCCCAAGGGCCCTGTGTCTCCAAATCACCCCTCAAGCCCTGATAGCAGTCTCACATATGTCATTTGCTGGGCACCAGACATTAACACCTCCATGCAGGCATCCTGTCTCAGAGCTGGTCCCAGAAACACCAGCCCCACCACTCTGTAGGGCCTGGTCCCCTGCCCCCTTTCCCATCCCTCCCCATGCTCTAAAACATACCCGTTCAAAATTTTTATATATAACTTTAGCCAGGTTTCTTCACCTTTGCCCTGGGGGAAGGGAGCTGAGGCTTCTTTCCAGAGCATTGTTTCTCTAGGTGAAGCCTGATGGGCTTAGCATTTCAACAGACTGGCAGCAGCCCCAAAGAAATAAGGCCTTGGACAGAACATCAGCAGAACATCAGTGGCCATCTACAAACATCTACCCCAGACTCTGCCTCTGGCACAGTTGGAGGCATCTTCTCCGGAAAAGACTGATATGAAAACCAAGGAATGAAGATCTAATTAACATCAGAAGCTAAGAAATCCAGACCCAGTAAGAAACCAAATACTATGAAGTATGCAGCTGTGGACCAATGAACACTGACCCAATTCATTTCTATGAGTTTTGACTGTATAAAAGATCTGAAAAATCTAATAGATGTTATGTGTCATGGAATGATTCTCTCTGCACGCCCGGGCTATGTGTGGATGAGATGATTTCTGTGGTACATCCTGGCCAGAGCAACATCCTGGCCAGATAATGAAGTAATGCCTCGACTCTCTAACATTAAAAATGTTGGAGAGTTTTTGTTTTTCCTGCAGTTTCCGTGACACCCATACCTCTCACTGCTCCCTGAACTGCCCAGGAAGGAAAAGCCACTTTGCAAGGCAGACTGTGTGGTCTGGGTGAGGATTCCAAACCCACACTAATTTCACAAATAACTTCTGGGATAAGCACATCCAGGTCACATCCTTCTCACCTGGGGATATCCTACTCTCCCTCCACTCCCATGTTCCCCACAGACAACAAGAAGGCTTGTGCTAGAAGAAAACAGTCAATTTTTTTAAACAGAACTTTTTTTCACCCTTGTTCCTCAGGGTTTTCCTTTTTTTGCAAAGATACATTATTATCTGAAGAACCTCTGCATATATATATATATATATAAAATATGTGTGTGCATATATTTATAAACTTAAACAATCTTGCAAACTTGTGCCACTCACAGTAGCCCTTCCTGCTTCATAACAGATAAGAAAACTCCAACAAAGGGCAAAAATGCAACCAAAAAATGCAAAATGCAAAAATGCAACCTCTCAACCAGAGGAACCAAACTACATCCATCTGTGGCTGGAGAGAATCCCACCAGCTCCAGCTGGGAGGCTTTAACTTGAGTGTAAATGCATCTCTTTACAGCATTTCTGGACACTGGACATCTCTAGACAGTGCCGTGCTGGGACACATGCCACCCTCCCCTGTGCCCAGCCCTTGAGGAGAGCACACCAAGGAAAAGGAGCAGCCCTTTAAAAGGCAGCAAGTGGTCCTCACTCTGCAGGTCAGCTGTGACTTTCTAGCTCAATTAAAACCTATAGGCAGAACTGGAGACAAAGGAAAAAGGCAAGGAGACGTCTTTCTGAAAGAGGTGGCCACAGGAACTCAGACCAGCTGCCCAGAGCAATGTTCCTGCTTATTCAAGAGTCACTGAGCAAGAAACTTCCCAGAGGAAATGCTTTGTTCCATCTGAGAGCTCCTCCCTGCCTTTGAGGAAAAACATTAACACAAACTGGTTGAGACAAAGTAGAGGCAGAGGTCCAAGCTGGCAGGCTGGGTGACCAAACACTTCTAGTCATAGCTATCATCATCATCAAAGTAAGAATCACAATCTGAGTCATTGTCAATCATAAAGTTGTCTTCATCAAGGTCATCATCGTCATCATAGTCTTCCTGCCACTGTGGATCATATTCCTCATCTTCAACCTCTTTGCCACCTTCATCCGTGTTGGGGGAGTCACACAGGATGGTACGTTTTTGCCTGTTGAGAAGGAGAGCATAAGAGCAGAGCCTCTGCTGTGAGCATCAGCTGCCACCCAGCCCCACAACACCAAACTGTCATTGTCTCAGCATCCCCGTCCAAAGAAACTCAGGAGTCCAGGGAAAGCAACTTCCATAACTGAATCTGCCACTGACGGAGCTTTCTTGATCATAGATACAAGCAGAGGTTTTGCTGATTTCCCTACACCACTATGTTGCTTAAATTGCTACCTCAAACCACAAAACAGGATGCAAATAATCAGTGTGTCATTCTTTTGATGTCAGTGAACACAGGAGGAAACTGCTCACCTGCTTTTTGTCTGTACTCACTCACCTTCCCCTGCTACCCCACTAAGCAAACTCACCCTGTACATGCAAGGGCTGAAGCAGGCACATTTGCAAGTTTCAACTTTCTCTGAACAGCATCTCCTGAAGTCTGGAGCCCAACATGGAAATCCTGTTAGCAGGAAAGAACAGCCAAAAGAGAGAGAAACAATCCGTGATGCGGAGCATATTTTGTGCTGCAAACCCTTACCCTTGCACACACACAATCCTGAGTCTATCCCCTCATCTGATCAAGGCCTTTAGTTTGCCCACAATCAAATTAGACCAGAGCAAGACAAGCCACAAACAGACACGTGGCCTTCACCTGTGTGGAGTGCCACAGAATTGCGAAGAGACGCTCCTTGATCTGCCGCACCAACTCCAAGCCCGCACGGAAGTGATCTGCTTTCAGGAGCTGAATAGAAGTGGCCAAGTCCTGGTACTGCAGCAGGGTTTCCTCTGCAATGCAAGGCCAACAAAGTCATGCTGCATCTCACACTCTTGAGCAGAGACCAAGTCCTTGGCTCTGATTATGAAGCCAGTCATAGCTACTTAGATCTCCTGTGCACATACATCCCTCTTTCAGAACAGAGTATGTTGCTCATTACTGCATCAATCTCCACTGGCAGCCAAACTGCTCCAGTGGACTTCCTCAGAAGTTACATCAAGAAGGCAAAAAAAGGGACTGGGAGAAGTGAGAGGCCAGCTGGGTGATGGTATCTATGCTATTACCCCACTACAGAGCTGCTGCTCTTTGACTACAGCTGGAAATGCTAGTCACTACTTCAAAGAGGCTGCAGGACTTACCCAGAAGGATCTGCAGAGCATTAGTGAGCAGCTCCAGGCTCTCAGTCTGCTGTTCCACAATACCCATGCTCTCAGTGTCCTGGTTATAGTAGCTGTACACACAGGAGTAGGCCAGCACCTGAAAAAGTACAGATCTTAAGCACCCTTCTTCAGCTTCAGAGTGGCCAAGAAGGGAGCAGAACCAAACCCACAAGGACCTCATCATTGTCAGTGGCCTCTGGTCTGTGGCCATAGCCCAGTGACCCATTATGAAAAGTGACAGCAGTGCCAGGCTAACAAGAGCTACTGGCAGGACTGGAAATGAATGTGCAATTATTTTATACTGAAGTCTGAAATAACTGATTGTTCCCACCTGCAAATCATCACAAGAACACAGACTGTAAATGCATAACAAGTGTGACTGACCAGCAGGCAAAGAGTCAAACCCACTACCACATGGGACCTAGGCAGTGCTGGGCAGCCCAGGCTGAACAAAAATGGCAGTGAACTAAGAATGGAGCCCAAAGGGAAGCAGGCATGGTGCTACACAGCACCAAGAGCTCACAACAAAGGCATTTCAACAAGCGGCAAACTCCAGTTATGAATAAATGACCCCTAAAGCCATGTAGGCACCCAGCAGGAAATGAGATCACTGCTTCCATTCAAAGAAATGGGCCTGAAAATTCAGTAGCAGCAACAAGCAACAGTGTTATGTACCCCAGAAAACTCAGGGGCTACCACACTGAGAAGACAAAAAAGGTCAGGCGCCCTTGTCCCACATGCCTCTCTCAAAATCAAGCCTACCTGCAAAACCAGGGTGTATATGCAAAGTCAGTACTGCAAAGACAATTCCCACCTATTGGAAAGACAATTCCCACCTCCTGCCTATGTTTCAGGACAGAGCAGGCATTACAGATTTAAGGTGTCACAGGCTTACTGCACACACCCAGTGGCTGCACTACAAATCCTTCTTATGTGGCTACCAGGACATGCAGTAGGTAACTCGGTGCTTCCAAAATATCTACAGTTCATGAAATGAAGAAAAGAAAATCATAACTTGATCATCAGGAGGAACTTCCTAACTGTAACACAGCATCAGCAGAGCTTTCAAAAGGTTAAGTACCTTCACTGGGGTATTTCTAATAGGAATGGACCAAACCCAGTGGATGAAAACCCTAAATATAGACTTTGTGTTGATTCCATAGTGTCAACTGGAGCTAAGCACCAAATCCTATGACCTGACTGTAAAGAACACTGCAAACAGCACAACTCAGATTGAATGCAGAGAAGGGCAGACATGAGCTCTTCCCCTGTCCTGATGCTATTCCTCCCCTCAAGCTTTCTCTGTCTCCCCTTGTTTGGAGAAGAATAAGGTTAGTGTTTCCTCACTTTACGAAAGGCACGAAACACACCGACAGAATTAATCTAAACCTCAGCAAGACTATTATCCAGCCTTACCTTCCGTGCCTGTTCTAGCACTTTGCAGGCATCAAGAACAAAGGTCAAGTTCCTAATTTTTGGCATCTGTCTGATGGAAGAAATGCTGTTCCTCAGACCTATAGCAAATTCCTGCAATAACCAAAGGAGGAGAAAAAAAAAGTCAATGTCAGTGTCAAGCTACACAAGACTGAAAAAACAGCACCTTCGACACAAATAATTGCTTAGCCTCCTTGAAGTGCCATCCAAGAAGATGCAAGCAGGAGCAGAGCATTTAATGCATCCAACTATGACATCTCTACTGTGCCATCACTTCAACCTTTTACAGCATTTCAGCTCTAAGCAGAGCTCAGCCTTCAGTCACCATTGCCTCCAACTGCTGCACCACTCTGAGCCCCTGAACACCACAAGTCAGGTGTTCAGTTTCCACAACAGATTTGATAGAAGAAAGCAGCCAGGGATTACTCCTTAACGTCAGAGCCAGGGCAAAATGATCAGGCATCCCCAGCTGGATGTGAAGCCTGCTTCTCAGCAGAGAAGACACTGACAGAACAGAAACTGCCTTGCTCACCAGGGCTGAGGCTGCAGTCAGCATCTGCAAAGGAAGGAGGAGGCCTTACCCTTGCGTGGTGATGAAAAGTGCATCTCTCGTTGTAATCCTGGAAACGCTTCTCCTGCCAAGCTGCTTTACTCACCTGAAAGGAAAGGTACAGGAACCTGCAGCATTTTCCCTCAAGTACCAGGGCTACCTGGAAATGCCAGTATTACTGGCAAATGCACGAAGTCCAGAATAAAGGGGCCCAAGTGGACATCCTCACCATCTCTGAGAGGCTATAGGGGCCTCTGAACACAAGCATGAACCCTGGAGATACAGCAAACCACTCACCATAGCAGAGCAGTTGTAATAATCCTTGTGATTTGGCCTCCAGGGCTTGAGGCAGCGCCAGCAGAAGCCGTGATTACACTTTGCACATGTCATACTGCAGAAGGACAAGGGGAATCACTCAGTCCTAACAGCCACTTGCACAGTTCCTGACAGTGCCCCCCTACACCACAGCCAGGGAGTGTGCCACCCAATCACAAACAAAAATGTATACTCACTGCAGGCACCCCTCATTTTTCTCTATCTGAGCCTGGCAGTTTGGGCAGTGCTTTGAAATGAGCTTAGCCAGATGTTTGCTTTGGGCTTCACTTGTCATTCCCTCATAGTATCCATCATCGTCCACCCACCGAGACATGTGGCTGCAGCTGGCAGGATAATGGGCCTGAGAGAGAGAGAGAGAGAGGGAGTCAGTCAACCACAGGAAAGCACAAGGGTGTGTGCCACACCTAAGACAGAACAGCCTGTGATCCAGCTCAGCCTCACCTCCGGGAAGTTGCAGTTGAAGCAGGATATCCAGGAGCACTTGGAACAGGCTGCTCCATAACCAAGTCCATCCTTAAGGAGGATCTGATCACAGCCCTGAGGGTTGGTGCACCAAGTCAGGTTGGAGCAACACTCAACATAGCGTCTGAGGAGGGCTTTTTCATACTGTAATGAGAAGCCAGGAAGGAGATTCAAGCCTGAGAAGCTGCATGGTTAGGCCTTACAACCAAGGTCTGGTGCTCAGGGCTATGCATCTCACCAAACAACTGCTCACAACAAAAAAGCACTCAGTTAGTTTACCCTTTCATTCCCTTGATGCACATTTTTCTGTCCCCCCATGTCATATCTGGAAGCTGTTTAATTTCACTGAATTGCTGAGGCTGGAAGGCATTTCTGGAAATAAAACCCGGTCCAGCCTCTCCAGCTCAAAGCAGGATTGCTCAGGACCATGTCCAGTGGAGTTTTGAATATACCCAAGCACAGAGACCACAAACCTCTCTGCCCAAACTGGTCCCATGTCTCATGACCCTTACTGTTGAAAGAAAAACCCCAACCCCAACAACCACTTTTCTTATGTTTAAATATAATTCCAGCATTAGATCTTCATATAATAATCCAGTTATTTTCAGTTCAGGGTTGGACCAGAGACCTCCACAGATTACTGCAACCCAAAATATTCTATGACTGTATGTGTGACTCTGCACGAGATATTAACACTCCAGCCATACCACTTACTGATCAAAAGGAAAACATAACATTTCAGTGAGAGCATCAGAGCAACTTGTTAAAATCAGCTGCTATTTATGTCCACCTGCAATAATTATTTCCTTTTATAAAACAGTCACAGCAACAGGCTATTAAATCCTGCTTTCAAACAGGTGTGACTATGGGATTTGCAAAGGCAGTAAGGACTAATTGTCTGGATATATGCACTAATTCTCCAAACACTTCCTATAAAAAACAAGACAAAAAATACACCTGTCAAACAACAGAGCAGTGGAAAAGAGACTGTTCTGCCCAGCAATTAACAAAGAGTCTGTCATGTGACAGCTACAGCTCTGCCATTGGGTGGGGAGGGCATTCAGCCCTACAAACTGAAAGAACAGAAAAAGTAGTTTCTGCTTGAGAACAAGCAGCTACTGCTGTCCCCTGATGACCCAGGACTAAGGTAAGCAGAGCTCAGAAAGCCTGGTTTAGAGATGTCTGTAGACTCACACAGACTTAGAGTGAAGATTACGTCTGACGTGGTAATTCCTGCCATCTCCACAAAAACCTGAACTGCTCAAAGCCAGGGACTGATGAAGGAGAAAGGACATAGGGGTCACTGATGCAGCAGTAAAATGAAATTGCTCATGTTTTCATGTGACCTGGATTTTTATTTTATTATTATTATTATTATCATTATTTAATTGCTTCCAGCACACCACTAGAGGATACTTGTCATGAGCTGCTACTATGGCTCTCACCTAGTCCTGAACTAATGGATGTCCCTGAAATGTTGTTTGCTCGAGACATATTTAAAGGAAATACCACTGTGCTGTTTTGTTGATGTTATGCTTTCCTGAACAGCTGGTATTGACCATAATCAGAGAACACACACAAAATTTGGTTGGCCTCCACTATCACGCTGCCAGTCTTAGTAACAGGAAGGGAAAAAGCAGCAACAAAATTATCTGATAGTGCTGACCAAAATGAAAGAGTTTGGACACCCAAGAAGCACCCCTCCTGCTTCACCTTGGCTATAATCTCCTCGGAGGACACGATGGAGTAGATGAAGGCTGTGGTGGGCTGGGCACGGCACTCGGATATGGGACAGGTGCAGTTGACAACCATGTTCTGCTCAATGCGAGTCGTGAGATATTCCCTCCAACAGGGCTGTTAGGGCACAAGAGGAGAGATCAGACCTAAACAGGGCCGTGGGATCCTGGAAGCCCTTCCCACCCAGCAAAGGGTGCACAAAACCCCACAAATCATGGGTAAGTACCCAAAAGCACAAAAGTAGGAACAGACAAATCAGGGGGTGAAGGATCAGAACAAAAAAGTGAGCTGAGGAAAGAGAAGGTATAAGCTCTGAAAAATCCCCTGATAACACCTCCAGAGAAAGAACAGCTGTTCCAAGTAGACAGCAACAGTTCCCTGTCAAGTAGCAGGAACCAAAGACCCCAGGACCTTCACCTTGCAGCAGTAGTGCATGCAGCAAAGGGTTGGTGGCTTCTCAGTGGGACACAGCTGGTTCACACAGACTGGGCAGTGGGTTCCAGGGCTGGGGGGAGGCTGGACATCCTGCACTTGCAGCCCTGAGGACATGAGCAAGGCCTCACGGTTCTCCACATAGCACTGGATCAGGAAATCCACATTCCACCTACAGTGCATGAGGAGGTGCCGAGCGACGTCATCCGGTATGCTCAGAGTATCCTGGACCTGCTGTACAGTCTGGTTCATGAGCAGCTTTGCCTCCTCTGGACTGAGCGTGTGCCCCATTGGCACCTGCAGCATTGCCATGAGATACTCTTCTACCCTGTCTGTGCCAGGATTCAGCCTGACATGGAGAAATGTGTTGTGTTCACACAGGGTGGAGATGCACACCCCTCCACACCTGGTGACATGCACCCGTACCAGTGCAGGCTGTCTCTGCTGTCCTCCTCTGGAGATGCCTGTGCTGGCCTGCACTGGAAAGTCATCTGTGCTTGGCCGCCAGGAGGTGTTGAAGATTCAGCAGAGATGTATTCCAA
>VZRO01005065.1:0-202507 GCA_013397915.1 Daphoenositta chrysoptera
ACAGCCTCCCTTCAGGCAGTTGTGGAAACCAGTAAGTTCCCCATTTGCTCCAGGTTAAATAATCCCAGCTTCCTCAGCCTCACAGGACGTGTGCTCCAGACCCTTCCCCAGCTCCCCTGCCCTTCTCTGGCCTCTCTCCAGCACCTCAATGTCCTTCTGGGAGTGAGGGGCCCAGAGCTGGACACAGCACTCGAGGTGTGGCCTCAGCAGTGCCCAGTACAGGGGACAATCCCTGCCCTGCTCCTGCTGGCCACACCATTGCTGAGCCAGGCCAGGATGCCCTTGGCCTTCTTGGCCACCTGGGCACTGCTGGCTCATGTTCAGCTGCTGTTGACCAGCAGCCCCAGTCCTTTTCTGCTGGGCAGCTTTCTGCATTTCCTTTCTGCAGAGTGTAAAACAACCCTCCTATATTCCATATCCCTGTCCTTGAGCTTTCTGCCAAAAGTCTGAAAAGTTCTTCATGACAGTAATTGTGTTGTGAGTGTCGTACATGCTTTGTGTTAAAACACATGAGTGTGAAAGAGAGGATCTGTGAAGTGTTAGCTTATGAAAAAATTATGAAATATATGGAAGCCAGCATCCCAGGATGTTTTGTCTAGGGCAACAAAGACACAGTTTTCAAATGAGCAGCTAGAGACAAATTACTTTAAAAACACTGTAACAGTGTCTGTCTGATTACTGGAAAGTGAAAATAAAAAAAACCCAACAAAACCTCTTTCTCTCCTAAGATGATGGATTTCCTTCATTTTCATTTTATTTCTACAGGATATGGGAGAAAGAGAATGTATGACTAGAAATAATAGTGCTTTTCTGTAGATGGTAACCAGCTGCCTGTAGGAAAGGAAAGGAAACATTTTAGAAACCTCTAATAGAAGCAGGTGCAGATCTTTTCAAATGCTATGGCATTTTTCATTCCTCATACAGGGTATTGGGGAATATGATCAGGAGTGGATGCAATTGCAGCGTGGGTTAGTGTGGGTTGTGGAACAGTGGGTGGGGAAATAACTGCTTAACTAATTGTCGAGTCATCACATCACAGGATCCCCATCACGAGTGCTGCACTCTTCCTGTTCACAGCCTGAGGTGGGCTGTAGTGTCCCTCGGTCTTTTTGCGTCCCTCTTCACTCACCCTCATCCCTGTCTGTGGGCCTGTTACTGTTGTTCCCATCACTGCACTGCAAAGAAACCCTTGAGCCATTCAGTAAGCTGCTGCACTTGTTAACTTCCCTGAGAGTGCGTGTAGGTCATGGTATTTGATCCAGATATGTTTGGATATGTTTGGAAGAGGCACCCTCTTTCAGTGAACATTGCAGAGCTGTCAGTAGTCCATGGTAAAAACATAAAATGTGAGCATATTTTAAAATGTCATTCTGCTGCCGTAATCAATTTGTTTCCACTACTAATCTAGATGGGCACATAATTTCTAGGGCATCCATAACCTGTAACTTTCAAAATACATTCAGACGAACATTTTCATTTATAGTCTCTGAATAATTGGCACATTATGTCCTAAAATGGCAAACATCTTTTATGTCCCCACAGCCATGTTAAGGAAAATGCAACACTATTCCCTAGCTAAACAGAGGCAGGGAAAAGGTACATGTACAGATTACTAGCAGGTGTCCTTCAGCTGCTGCAGGAGGAAGGAGGAAGAGTCCCTTTGTTTTACAGTGCTATTATTTTAAGGTCAAAAAAGATAAATATATCCATGAAAACAGTTTATAAAATTACCCTGCCTGATACAGGCCCGTACAGTCTTATCTGGCAAGAAATGTATTCCTTTCTTTTTTTGAAAACACAACTCTCAATGTGTTAGGCACAAAAAGTCACATCTCTGACTGCAAATAGCAGTGCTATAGTAGGATCTATTTCCCTTCCTTATTTCCTTAGAAAAAAGGCCTAAAGCCTCCACCACCATGCACCACCTCTGCCGACAAACAGCTTGGTGAATTCATAGCCCTTACTTCTGTTTTTTGGCTCAGATAATGTTGGTTAGTCCACCTTTTATCATCTCTCCATGAGTCTTTCTTTGTGGTCCTAAACAAAGTGTCTCACCTTCGCTTTCACTTGGGGTGATTTATCCTGCACTCCTTCAGAGCTGCTTTGGCTAAGACTGGGAAGTCACCGCTCCGCAGCTGCATAATTTCACAGCAGCCAGGTAGCCTGGCATGGCTGGGATATGATTCCTGCCAAAGATGAGATCACTGATGGGCTGAAATCCATAGTCATGGCAATGACATAGAATAGTTGGTTTTTTGTTGGTTTTTTTTCTAAGAGGCAATTAACAGATTGGCAATTAATATACTTTGATTGATTGAAATCCATAGAGAGTTTTGTGAACTATGTTATTAGGCCCACGATTCTACCTGAAATGTCAGGAGACAAAATCAGACAGTTATCAGAAAGGATAAGCCCAGAGGAATAAGCTCTTGCCTGAGGTGTTGAAAGGTATTTTGTATTTTGAACTAAATACATCTATAGATTATCCAAAAGTTTTAAGGCGTATACAGGTAAGTAAGAGTTAATATTCAATATGAAGTATGCTGGAGCTGTTACCAAATTTTTTTTCCTTCTCTGGAAGAGCAATATATAATTCTGTTTTTTTAATTGGGAAATAGAAACTTCATAGTATTATAATGTATGCTTTTTAAATATTAGCGTCACATGTGTATAGTTGCCACTAATTTACATGAAAATGACAGTTCATTATCAGGGTTTTAAATGCCATTCTATTAGTTCCCTTCCATGACAGAAAATGTAGTTTAAATGCTCTCCTCTCTGATTAGCATTTGACAACATATGGAAAATTAATTTTTGACAATTACATCTGTTAGAGAAAAAAAAGAATCTTTTATGAAAAGTGTAATAGGGTGTAAGTATGTGGTAAAGCATTAAAACTCTATTTTGAAATATCACAGTACTATAAAGAAATATATTCCCTTGTTTTCTGTTCTTTAAATACAGGAAGAGAAAAGCAACTGTAAATGAGAAATCAAGAATAAAGATGCTTTTCAAGTTTTGTTAAAATTATTTTTCTGGTGGAATAAAAGATGACAGCAGGAAGGTTCCACCAAACAATTTTCCTTTTGAGAATTCAGATCCAAGGTTGCTCTGTGAAGAACTACATAAGTATTTCTGTAAATTAGAAACTTTACAAATAGAGTAAATATTGTTCAAGAAATGTTCCCTGAGGAAGAAATTATTTTGAACAAGTTTATCTTATAAACTCTACAATTTTAATATCAGATCTTCAGGTGTTATAACCCTAGTTATAAAAGATGAATAAGAGAAAAGTAGTGCCAATATTCTGAGTGTAGGACGGTCTCTGTGACCTATATATTACAGGTTAGTGATGACAGTAGTTAATAACAATTAATAAATCCTATACTTTATGCCCATGTAATGCCAGACACTCTTTCTATTAGTCATTTTACAGAGAAACTTCTGTTGCAATTTGCTTTCCTAGAGCTTGGAGAATGAATGAAGAAGGTTCTCTGTCTCTCTATTTTAAGTGTCAGAGTGTCCTAGACACTGGGACACTGAAATTGCTTGTTTGTATACATAAGGGTTTTTTTCAGAAGCAACAACAGCCTTCTTGCGTTCTACAGTGGCTCATTACTTCCAAAAGCTGTGTGTGCCAGGCTTAAGCTCCCCGAGGTATCCACTTTCCTGGTAAACAAAGCAATGAAGACTTGTGAGTCATTACAGCTACCCAGTGCATAGATGACCTAAGTAACTTTCCTGCTTTGCAAGCTTTATGGTATTGCCTGCAGTTTCTTTGCTGTGTTTCTGAAACCTACTGAACTTGGACAGGTGACAGTGGAAGCACTGCATGGAGAACTGATAAAGTCCACGGAGAGGACACCAGGTTGTTTCACCAGCTCCTTTCCGCTCAGCCGTCGCTGCTGTTGAAACGTGAGAGAGGCCTAGAAGGTTTAGGAAAGGCTGTAACTGCCAGCTTGTCTTCACATTGCTGCCTGATACCTGCTTGTGTACCAGCTGAGACTTGCCCAAAATGGATTGCGGTATTCCCACTGGGCTGTGAAAGTGAAATACACACAGAGCAGTTACTTCCACATACTTGACCAGTGGAATGAAGAACATCCTCTGGCATGTATGTGTGCTGAGTGTGCCTGGACACATCCTTATTTGAATGTGCTCTCAGCTGAGTCTCTTTAGGCAGAATCAAATGACTGAAAGCTTCAGAAAGTTAACTCTTCATGCTTGACTTTCCTTACAAGTAATGCAAATATAATAATGACCAATTTTCAATGATCATTTTGAAGTGTTTGAATGCTTGATGTGACTTAAAATGTCCTTATAAGGGGAGAGAATCCCACCACAATAGTTATTAGGAATTATAAGAGTGTTCTTCTCTCATAGACCTTACAGTCTCGGTATGCACATAGCACTACCAGCTGGCTCCACATGCCACAATTGTAAAAATCAGGTGAGAAGCTCCATCAAAATGTAAAAAATATGATTGTTGTTTTGAGTAATGTAGTTTACAGCATTAAAAGCAAAGCAAATTGGTTTTCCATGAGTCAAAAATTAATTTGTCTTTCAAATGAATCATTGCCCTCATGATGACGAAATGCCTGCATACCACATTCTCTTTACAGGTTTTATTATATTGTTCCTGTTTCTTGGGCATTGAGGATAACAAGATTTTTCCATCAGGATTAACACAAGATTTTTATAGGCAGAATAAAAATTTCAATAATAGTTATCATTCATTTGGTTTGCTTCTAGATGTGAAAGGAATACCTTTCTTTATTTGATAATGTGTATTCACTTATTTTGGATGAAGCATATCTTTGTGTACATGCTTTCTTCATAGTAGTCAACAATGGCCAGACTCCAGAAATCATTTTGGTAAGATTTACAGATTTTAATTTTACAGGTGCATGGTTAGACCTAAATAAATTATTCAAGTTTACAAAATTGTTTTCAATTCTATCAAATTTTGGAGAAGGATTTCTCCTTTTTTTAGCTTTTACTTGCAACACTATGCCTGTTTCAGGAATGTATTTAATTAAAATATATGCTTATGCTTAAAAGAAGAAAAAAAAATTCCTGTCTGGAGACATCTGTCCAATGCTATTAAGAAGTTTGATAGCTGTTCCATAGCTTAATGCTCTTTTGCAAAAAAAGATTAGGAGAAGGACAAACCTGGGAAAAAGCCCTCTCTTTTTGTGAAAAACACTGAGGCTTCTCTCTTTTCATTGCAATTTCATTACCCGGATTCAAAAGCCTGTCCATGGATGAATCAGTTCCTGGCAGAGGTTACAATAGCCTGGAGGATGCACTTATTTGAATGAGCAAAATTGTTCTTCTAGACAAAGTTCTGATTGCTCACCTCCCTTCAGTCAGGAAGAGGTGTTCACTCAAAACAACCCTTCCTGTCCTAGAACGCCCACTGTCTTCTTTGATTTATGGTGCTGTGCAGCGAAGCCTGCATCGGGTGACACGTGCATACACTGAGCACAGAGATGGGGAGAAGAGATCACTCTTGTTGGGAAGTCTGATCTGGGGGTGATAGTTTCCCAGAGACATCTCTGCATTGAATTGATGACCTACTTTACCTTTGGGTCTAATAAATTTTCTTTGAAGGCATCCTGAACATGACCAATTCTGCTTAAAAGGAAACAATAATCAAAAACTACTTTTCTAAAATTATTAACTTACACATACCCTTTCTGTGCTGTCTAAAAATAAACTAAGGCTGCACTCTATAAAGCCAAGTGTATTGCTATCATGCAGGTAAATCCAAGGAAGTTCTTGCAATGCTCTGAGCATCATGAGAGCATTACACATTACTGAGATCCCCCAGTGTGGGAGGAACATAATGAGGAGCCCAGAGTTTTGGGGTACTCAGGTGCCATGAAGAGTTCAGATATGGACTGCTTCCCTGGAGTCCACACTCCAGGGTGATGACCTGGGCAACTCTGTTTCCCTGATGTTTTTTTTTTTTTTCAGTTTCTTTCTGTTTAAAATAGGAATATCAAGCTTCGCTTCCCTTGTGGAATGCAGTGACAGAGTGATGAAAATATGCTATTTATTATTGTGTCTGATTGCTGAGAAGTGTGACTGTGCATCGGAAGTGGAAACCTCCTGGCATTTGCAAGTCATGAAGATTCATTCCATTGCATAACCACAAAGCAGGTAAATTCTAAATCTACAGAAAGGTATTCTGTAAATTGTATATTGTCTTGCAAGGGTTTTATGATCATTCACATTTAAAGGAAAATGTGAAAGTTAATACCTTTGCAAATTTTAAGGTGGTAATTCCAAAATTATTTTGTTCAGCCTCTCTAGGGAAGTCAAGTAGACCACAAAGCCATGAGAAAATAAAATCACCTTCTAAAAATTTTTAGAAGTCTACCCTGAAAAGCATGCAAACTTAAAAGAAGTGAAACAAGACCTTAACAGAGGTATATTGTATTTGGTCTTGTATTGTCAGGTACTGAGTACAACCATTTCTGTTTCTTGTAGAGATTGACTATTGCTCACTAGACTTGAATTTATAATTAATAGAAAAGTGCAAATAAGAAGTATTTTGATCCAGTTATTGTAATCAATTGAATAACTTAAATTTAGTGTATTTAGGGGCAGGGGGTTTTCTTCAAAATTTTTGTTTGTTTTTTTTTTTGTTTGTTTGGGTTTTTTTGTTTGTTTTGAAAGCATAAGAAAGCATAAAAATATTTTTGATTTTTTAAATATTTTGACTAAATTTATGAACCAAGTTTGATCTGAGTAAATTTAACAGTTTGAATACCTCCTCAGCTTGATAATTCATGAAACTTGCTGTCCATGAGAGAAACCAAACTAAATCTAAAAATTTCAGCTAGCACTGCTTATACAGGATTGTTGTAAATCAGTTTATTTTGCTGTGGTCTGGGATTTTTAAGGGCCTTGACTGCAGGATATTTACACCAGAACCATGGTTTTGGAGAGGGGTATGTGTGAGGAGGAAGAGGGTAAAGACCTATTTGAAAGATGGGGAGAGGGATATCTGCAGACACTTATATAATAATATGGTAATGGGGTGGTGTTTCAAACAGCATTTGTCAGTACAAATTATCATTGTCCCTGTTTATCACTGCACTGTGTTCATAAAAATCTCTCTAAGTTTCTGTGCAGCAGCAACATGGTTCAACTAAAAAGTTGAGGAACACAATAAAATAATGTCTGTAAGAGCACTACTACATAACAGCATCTGGCAAGGTCTTCTTATCATGCTGAAGTAGAGACTTATCATCATAATTTTCATTATGTCACATCTTATCCTCACGGCTGACAGAAACTTTTATGCAGATGAGAATAAAGATAGCTTGGCCCTTAAATCTGGTCTTTTTGAGGAAAGGAAGTATTTGTCAGCACTGCAATATTTAGCCTCCAATATGAAAGAAATAGCAACTAAGGGACTTTAATCTGCCATGTTTGATTTTATTCATGCAGAAAACTGAGCAGACTCATCAGACCAAATGCTCAGTGGTGATGCAGCTGCTTTCTGCCAGTGGGACATCTGAGCATCACAGGGCTGCCACAGGGACGCGTGCCACAGATCTTCCTTTGTCAGAGAGGAAAGCGACCGTAATAGGAACTGGCAGATCTGTGCCAGGGCTGCACTTTAGCTTCACACAGCCATACAAGGCAGTTGTAAAAGTAAGAAGGGCTTGCCACAACACAGAGGCAGTGTTTGTGGACAGGGCAGGAGAATGCACTAAACGCATTTATTCTCTACTTTGTAATTCTTAAGCATCTCCAAGATCCGCAGTTGGACATGCTTGAAACAAGTAATAGAATGACCTATTCTTTTGGCTAGGAAGGCTTTTCTGGATGCTTATTTCCTTTGTGGATAAATCAAAGAAGGTTTTGTCTCATGGCAATTTCCAAAGACAAATTTAGCAAAGCCAGGAAGAGAAAAACCAGTCTGATTCCTCCAGGGCTAAAAAAAAATGTAAAATTTTTTCAACTTGCCACTTTCCTATCTCTATATATTGTGATGCTTGTAATTGTGTTAACATCATGTCGGAACATGTTAGAAGAGTTCTTTTTACAAGACTGCATTTTATGAGCTCAGAGCCAAGAATACCGAGCTGTTTCCATACTATTCCCATGCTATTATGACATTTTGTTCAGGTTTAATGAGAGTACAGATGGTATAAAATGCATTTCAAAGTATCCTAGCTGCATAAGTTGTTCTCCAGTCTGTTATAGTACTGTATCCTATAGGGTGGACTTTTTTGCAGATGTTTATGTACTATGAGAGTGCAGTAACAGGAGTGAGGGGTAATCTGCTGAAATGGCAGTCACATAATGTGGGACATTTAAACAACTGCAAAATCATGTAATGTGGTCCTGTGCTCACCTTGGAAAGTATTTATGATTTGCAGAAGTATTAAAGTCATGGTAAGGATCAAAATATTCTGAGTTAAATCCTACCTATTTTAGGATTCAGAATTGGCAGTAGTACGGAAATAATTTATAAGTGTTGAGGTATATAGGGGCTAATTAAGAAATTGTTTTGTGATGTAAATATTTAGTAGCAGCTTTCTGAAAACAGTTGTGTGGACTTTCATCATTGCTGAAAATTTGATTAATTTTCTCCACAAAGGAATTTGAAGTGCTTTTAATTAATAAAGCAAAAAGCAAAGCCCATGAAACAAGGCATACAAAGAAAAATTATTAACTGTCTTGTATAACTGTTTTAGAATTAGTTCACAGAGTAGTTCTCAGTCTAGGATGCTTTCAAAGGCAAATTTTCCAAACTTAATATGTAATTGTCACTACAGCTGTTAAAGAGAGCTGCTGAAATTTGTGCTGCCTTCCTCCCACAAGTGGTTGCACAGCTGAGATGTGTTCTGCATATATAACTTGTTTGCATTTACAAGTGTTATTCTAGGCACAGAGGAGCTGATTAAACCTTACTTCACAGAAGATATAATGTGAGAAGGTCAGCTTACTTCAAATAATTATATTCTGATTTTTTTCCATTGCCTTGTATGTGGAAAATGACATCAGTACAGACAGCACTGAAAAGTTCAGTGTGATTATGAATGATTTGCTTTACCAGTTGCAATCTGAATTCCATTGGAATTGTGTAAGGTTCTTGGCAGTGTTTACTGCCTTATCATGTGTAAGCACACCAACAACATAGTAATTAAAAAAATAAATGTCGAAGTTCCTTCCAGATAAACCCTATGGGTTATCAAACCTTTGAGGTTTTACTCTGTTCTGCTTTTCAGCCCTCCCCCTAACTCTTGGTATCTGAGCTAAGCTTTGAAAAGTCATTCATTAGCTCAGACTATATCTAAGGACTGGACCCACCAGGACAAAGTAGGCACTGATAAAAGGAAACACTGTTTCATGTGTCAGCCAGCTAGAGGAGACAGCTAACATAATTACCGTCTGACATGATCCCTATCTGTCCCAGAGGCTAATGCACCTTACTAGATGTGGACATTTAAGTGTGCAAACAAACACGGTTAAAAACCTGGCATATTTAGAACTTCAGTTCCCGTTAAATATCACAATTACAGGGTCTATGTAAAACAAAGAATCGTGGAATTGCATGTAAAAGTATGTTCTCTCCATTGCCCCTGTAAGGAATGAGGTATGATGGGTGCTCAGGGGAGGGCCATAATCCTTCCAGACATCTCAGTTTCATCTGTTGCTGCATGTCAACAGCAGCACCTTCCTGCCGAGCACTTAATGGAATTTACAAAGTACAAGTGTGTTCTTTGGCTTATTATGAAACATAATAAGCAAGTTAGGACATGTCTACCTGGGTGCAATGAAACACAGTGCAGCAGTTTCCTGACCTGCTAAGTTGCACAGCCTTGCTGCCTGGGGTCTAAAAGCTGTGGCACAGGACTTCTGTGGTGCTGTGCCAAAGTTAACTGATCCTTGTGTACACAACCCTTGTGGTGTCTCTGCAAGATATTCCTCAACAGTATTGTGCCGGCAGAGCTACTGATAACATGGGTGCATGTGTCTGAAAGATACTGATATAGCCTTAGATGCTCAGGAGTGGGGTCTGCAAAGGCAGACTTCCAACAGGGAAGACACGGTTTACCTATGGGAGCAAGTCTGAAAAGAGGGCTGAGTCTTAGAGAGCAAAAGCTGGCACTTTCACAACTCAACTGGCATGCAAGGAATCTGTTCCATTTGTTCAATATTCACAACCACAAGCGTGTTCCTAAAGTACGACAACTAATAATGGAGAGTTCTAGTTTCTGTCCTACTGCCTATTTAGCAAGAACCGGTTTTCAGTGAAAAAGATTCCAAGTAACAGCTCTTTTATGTTATTAAGCTTTCAGTATCACACTCACATTTCAACTTTCTCTACCTCTCCTGTAATTTTTTCATACAAATTTGGCAACAATTCCAGGAAGAAATGTAAAGCACTGACTCCAAAGTAAGTACCTTACTGCCTAGCAGCTATGTAAGCCTTCATAAGAGGGTTACAAATTAATGGAATCCTGTCTGCCATAGGTGAGAGCTGTAGCCATTCAGATAGTGATTAGCAGAGAAATGGGACCGTCATTTGTGTAGAGCTCTCCTGTGCATACTGAGAACACAGTTGCTGGGTGAAGCTTGGAAGCAAGATAAATTAGCTTGAGAATCCTGGTAAAGCCTAAGTGTGGATTAGTTGCTGAAATGTCCCAAATCATCAAGGTTGAAACATTTCTTAGCAGAGCCAGAAGCCCGGCTGTAGGCAGATAAAGATCTTTACAGTTAAAATGTATGATGATTAAGGATTTCCTTTTGTCTGCCTGACGGGGTGGCAGCTGAGATAAGAGTAGTCATTCTTGCGTGTGGATCTGTGTCCACAGAGGTTAAGATTGTGGTTAAGGGCCATTGGAGTGATTGGTTAAGTAGAGCAGGGGACTTCTTGGTCCTGGCAGAAGAGAACTGTTAGCAGTTTGGGTCAGGGAAAGAAAAGAGAGTTAAAGCCAATTCATTCTTAAAAAACCTCAATCATATTTCTGATCAAAAGATTTCTAGGTCAACTGTTGCCTGTGTGAGGCTGTAGAGAGAAATTAGGGTGTTATGAATTACTGGGAACAAATGAGGATTAGGTATGACATCTTGGGCTATCTTTTAGTTTAACAGGCATTTGTCTTCCTCTTTTGTCTCACTTTCCTTATTTCCAAAAAGAATTTAGTGTCTTGCCAGTGAGTGATAGCACAGGAAACCTAATTTTCTATTCTGAAAACACAATTCAAACAAGTACTCCTGATAAAATTTAGCCATTCAGAGAGGTGCAGAGCATAAAATAATTGAAGATGTGCTGGTTTTATTTAGATATTTTGGTTATATCATTCGGTCTGCAGTTTTCTAGTAAAGGTCTAATTTATGTTCACTTGCAATCTCAAACAAGACTTATAAAGAATTTAAGGAAGGACCTGAGGATTTAATATTGCCCCTCTTATTGGGAGCTAATGCTGTGCTGGGCATGTCAGTGCCCACTGCCCCAGCTGAGAGGCAGAGAGCACTTCCACTTGCTCAGGTGGGACTGGTCCTGGCTCTCCAAGTGAAAGGTGCCAGTAGAGCCTGTCTTGTATTCTGCAGCTGTTTGGGGTAGCAACTTGCCCACATTATGATTTTTGTGTAATATTGAGTTCGTGCCTTCTGTTTCAAGTTTATACAAAAGTTACTTCTGCATGTATATTTATGCAAAGTCTTCGGGTTGGATTGTGGGGTTTCTTTTAATTGCACACAGAATTCAAGGAGTTTGTGATAGCTGTGTGCCTTAATTAGCCAGGCCAATTACTTAATCTCATCTGTAGTCCTGCAGGAAAACCAGGTCTCATTGTAAGATAAGGGATAGCACAGTTGTGGGGTAAAGCCAATGGACATTACCTGCTGCCAGGAAAAGAAAACCAAGGAGAAGTTCAGGTCAGGGTTGCTCTATGCAGTGGACCTGGCATCTGCCCAGTGACAACAGGTACCTGACAGCCATGCTGTTCTTAGGCACCCATGCCCACTTCTTGGATGTATTCCCTGGAACAGAAAAACAGATTTTCAAACCAAGGTCAATCAATCCTATCATCTAACATTGAAATATCAAAACAAAATTTTAGTTTAACCCCTATTTCCAAGACTTAAATTCACTATCTTTTGTCATTAGTGATTTATGTAACCCTGTTTAATTCAGTGAACCCCTGACAGACATGCCCCTTGAGTCAAAAAAGCAAGTTTTGCCTTGAAGCAGAATTGTTTTGCCAGTGTTTGTAGTATACTTCTAAAGTTGTGAGGGTGGATTTAGCTTAGCAAGTTCTTAAAAAGACCTGTAGTTAGAATGTCCCACATGTAAAAAAAAGAATTACACAATGTTTTTCCAGCAAGAAGTGTTTTCTTTTCTTAGTCTAATCCTCCATAATCTCACTAACAGGGACAAAATATTGCTTCTTTTTATGTTCTTGTGCAGAGCTGTCAGCAGTTGTTGACAAGTTGCAATTTTCTATCAGGCCTCAATGTTTATACACATGTTCTCACATTCTGAAGAGCAGAATATATACAAAAGACATCCACAGATCTCATTTGGCATTTTATCCATTTATTTTTTGCCCCACAGCATGTGATGTCTGTCCTGTTTTGCTGCCATAATCTGTCATTTTCAACATTCTTCCTGCTTTTTGCAATTTTTTATTCATGTGTTGACTGTTTTTTTTCATAAAGTCTCATTGTCATGCTTCATTCCACTTATTGAGTGGTTAGAATTCCTATTATTGCATTATCCATATTGTTTTGTGGTATGAAGGTGGTCCATCTTTGTCTGTCACAGTTTGTGTATATGTAGATGTCAGCTGAATGACCATATATTCACTAGAATGTAGTGAGCAATTTAATTATCATAATTTTTCTCTTAATTTTTAATATCCAAATTAATAATTTTAATTCTGAATAGACTATGTCCTTTTAATATGTACATGAGAAAATATTTCAAAAGACACACAAAATGTCGTATTTATAGAAGGTTTGTGCAGAAAATGCTGAAAAAACATGTGCTACAATTCTTCCAGATTGTTAAATACACCTATGACCTTAAGAATTAGGTTAGTCTTACTCACTTTTTCACATTGCTTTTGTTCACTACGCTTTTAGTAGTAAAAGTAAACCCTGATTATTTTTACAAGAGAAAGAGAAAAAGGAAAAGAAAGGGAGAGAGAAAGGGAGAGAGAGAAAAAGAAAGAAAGAAAGAAAGAAAGAAAGAAAAGGAGAAAATAAGGAGAAATTTAAAAAGAATATCCTTAATTTAAATATTTGAATATTTATAAATTCTTGAGGATTCTGGTGACATGTACAGACAACATCGTGTTGTGTAGCAACAAAGAATCCTCCTCTACTCTGCTGCAATTTTCTAATCACCACTGCCCCCTCTGTGCTTTCTGTGTGTGAACCACAAAAGCTTTCTCTATTAAAGCCTGCCTAATCATGCCATCTTTCATTTTCATTCATGTTAGAGAGAGATCCAGGCTGCAAAGACACTGAGATGAGAAACAATGTTTTCCTAATATCTGAAGTCATCTGGACACAAAGTAGTTGTTCTTCATTTTTCTGTATACTTGATGTAACAATAGACCTGATGTGAAGTTCTCATTTCTGTGTTAGTGCTATGAAGATTCATTGAGATGTACTAAAACACAAGAAACAGTGGCCCAGCTTAAAATATCATCTGAAAAATGAGGCAGGGGCACCATACTTTGAATGAGAAATTGCTTTGCTTTTTGTTGCTTCTTAAAATAAAAAAATCAATAGCAGGAAGAAAAAGAGAGTTTTGCTGATATGACTGTTCCTTTCAATTCTGTAAGGAAGCCTGAGGCATACTGATGACATCTTTGTGCTTCTTTATGCTTCTGAGTTAGGCTGTAAAAATAAGTACTATTCTAATAGTAAAACTTGGTTAAAGCATAGATGGCAGTGAGGATGATGCATATATGCCCACTTCAGTAAATGCTTTTGTCTATTTAGTCACATGAAGTTGTTCACAGAAGTAAGGGTTGGTACCAATACTATTGTCAGTCTGGAAAATATTATATCTCTATATCAATATTATAGCTCTATATCAATATTCTAGCTCTATATCAACAATCAGCTGCTAGATTTTTTTCTGGAGGCACTACAAAGATTAAAGCATATATTTTCCCGAGGTATCCATCTGATGCCTCTGAACATATCCCGTCTGATGTTTTTGCTCTATTTTTTTTCAGATTCCTCTTTTGGGTGTGCTAATGGAGCTCTTCTATTTTAAGAATTGTCCATGAAGTAAAGCTGCATATTTTTTTTCCTTCCCTTCCACCCTAACACTTTCTCAAAAAACCATTTCCCTCAAAGTGGAAGGGAACAGCCACCAAGGTCAGTAGTTTCAAAGAAAACACACAGTTTAGCTAACCTGATCATTGTTGTGGTTTCGGCCAGGACAGAGTTAATGTTCCTCCTAATAACCTGTACAGTGCTGTGTTTTGGATGTAGGACAAGAACAATGTTGCCAACACACTAATGTTTTAGTTGTTGCTGAGCAGCCCTTACCCCAAGTCAAGTACTTTTCAACTTCTCATGATGCACCACCAGTGAGGAGGCTGGGGGCCATTAGAAGCTGAAGAGGACCCAGGCAGGACAGTTGACCAAACCTGATGGATGTCCAGTACACCTGGAATCAGCTACCCCAGGGGTGGAAACACAACACCACCATCTGCCATGCACTGATCCAGACTGCCCCAAAAAGGGGCGAAACTCTGGAACACCTGCAATACATTGATGATATTGTTGTATGGGGCAATGCAGCACCAGAAATTTTTGGGAAAGGGAAGAAAATAGTCCAAATCTTTCTGAAAGCTGGTGTTGCCATAAAGTGAAGTAAGGTCAAGGGACCTGCACAGGACATCCAGTTTTAATGAATAAAGTTGTTAGCATCCAACATCAAGATGAACTTCATGAGATCCCATTGGATGTGATCAACAAAATAACATCTCCACCAACTAGCAAAGGAGAAGCACGAGCTCTCTTAGGCATTCTGGGTTTTTAGGCAAACTCTAAATTTTAGTCTGATTGTAAGCCCACTTTATCCAGTGACCCAAAAGAAGAACAATTTCAAATTTGAAGTGGGACCCTAAGCAACAACAAGGTTTTGAACAAATCAAAGGCAGATCATGCAGTAGCCCTTGGGTCAGTTGGTGAAGATAAGATGTAAGATATGTGTCCCATAGCCTGGAGAATAGCCCCACTGGCAGCCTTTGTCAGAAAGCACCAGAGGAGACTTGAGGTTAAACCCTAGATTTTGGAATTTGGGGATACATGGGACATGAAGTCTGTTGCTCCAACTGAAAAAGAGATATTGCCACCTTAGGAAAAGGTTTGAGTTGAATTGGAAATTATTGGTACTGAAGGGCAGCTCTTCTTGGCATCCTGACTGCCATTGCTGGGCTGGATGTTCAAAGGACAGAGATCACACAGCAGGCTCAACTAGGAAACCTCAATGGCCCAGGAATCTTGAAAGCGATCGTGAACTGGACAGAAGGCAAAGATTTTGGAGTATCACCAGAGCAGGAGGTGACGTGTGCTGAAGATGTCCAAATGTGTAATAAACTACCAGGAAATGAGAAAAAATATGTCCTGTTCACTGATCGGTCCTGTTGTGGGAAATCATCAGAAGTAGAAAACTGCTGTATGGAGTTCCACATGACAAGTCCCAGAAACTGCTGCAGAAGGTGAATAGAGCCAATTTGCTTAAGGGAAGGCCATCCAGCTGGCTTTAGATATTGCTGACTGAGAAAAGCAGACAGTGTTTTATCTCTACTGACTCATGGATGTTGGCAAATGCCCTGTGGGGCTGATTACAGCAATGGAAGCAGAGCATCTGGGCTGCTGCATTGAGTAGGCCATCCCTTATGCCATAAAACAATTTGACAAGGATGAAGACCAACCTGGCTGAACAGGAACTTTTGGCTGGAACTTGGGAAAAAAAAGGAGAGTTCATGACCTTTGGAAGAAGGGGCAAGCAAATCAGAAGGCCTACAAGGCTGTTGTGTGGTTGTGCAGGGAGAAAATTAGAAAAGCTAAACTAGAACTTAATCTGTCTACTGACATAAAAGATGATAAAAAATGTTTCTACAAACACATCAGCAATGAAAAGAGGGCTAGGGAAAATCTCATCCTTTACTGGATGTGGGGGTTAAAAACTGCAATAAAGAAAGAGAAAAAAGGCTGAGGCACATAATGCCTTCTTTGCCTCAGTTTTTAATAGTAAGATCAGTTGCTGTTGGGGTACCTAGTTCTCCGAGAATGCAGGGATATAGAGCAGAATGAAGCCCCATAGTCTAAGGGGGCACACGGTCAGTCACCTGCTGTGGCACTTAGCACACACTGGACCGTGGTGCCAAACAGGATCCACCCAAGTGAGGGAAAATCAAATTATATAACCCACCGTTAGCACTACACCGAGTGCACTGACTGCTGGGACCTTCAAACATTGGAATGCACATTTAGCAAAAGCCTCCTGTTTAGTCAGCACTAGGTGATCTGCCAGTTGAGCTGGTCCTGCCCAATCAAAACATTAATATGCTATAGGACGGGATAAAGTTCCCACAGCACACATTAAAAATATGCTGGGGAAATCACTCTGGGTTATTCCTGCCTCAGGCAGTGGCAAATCCATCCACAGGATTTCTTTTGCTCAAGGACCTGAGTGCACTTGGTGGGTAATGCAGAAGGATGGGGAGCTCTGAAGAGGATTTGATTTTGGCTAAGACCGGACAATGATTTGAATTGGAAGAAGTTAATTGCTCCATAATACTGTGTGTCATCTCCACTATGATTGCTATATGCCATATCGACATTATTACAGTAAGAATTATCTGGATTAATGAAAAACGAATTCTGATGAAACCAATGGAAGCTCAGTGATGACAGAACCAGACAAGCTCAGTAGTGACAGAACCAGAACTGGCTTCAGCATCCAACTGCACAGATCATCTTTCCTGCCCTGAAGGACTGCTGTGACAGATGGAGCCCACGGACTAAATGAATTCACAAGACTACCCACAGACTAAGGAAACTATGCCTGTGTGTGTATATCAAAAGACAGGAAAGGTCATGATGATTAATTAGGATGCATTGAAAAGTGAGGGATTTCAGCATGACATATATGGTTTTTAGAATAAGGAGAGGATGTTATCCTGGTTTCAGCTGGAATGGAATTAATATTCTTCCTAGTAGATTGTACAGTGGTGTTTTTAGGATGAGAATAATGCTGATGACACACTGATGTTTTAGTTGTTGCTGAGCAGCACTTTCCCTAAGTCTTCTCATTCTGTCCTGACAGTAAGGAGGTGGGAGGCCATCAGAAGGTGTGGGGGGACATAGACAGGACAGCTCACCCCAAATGCCCAAAGGTATATTCCATACTGTACAACATCATGCTGAACAAAAAAACTGGTGGCAGTTGGCTTTGGGTGGGAGCCCACTACTCTGGGACTGGCATTGGTCAGTGGGTGGTGACCAATTTCATTGTGCATCACTTTCTTTTTATATTTTTTAGCATTCTTGTCATTATTTTCCCTTTCTTTTCTATGCTATTAAACTGCCTTTATCTTAACCTATAAGTTTTACCTTTTTTCCAATATTCCCTGTCATCCCACTCTGGGAAGTGAGCTGCCTGCTAAACCACACCTATCATTTAGCTTGTGTGATCTTTTCACCTATATTTAAGATACAGTTAAATTTCAGAGGTTAATGTTTGGAAGAAGAAAATTATTCATCTCTCTGGTTAACATTTGTGTTTGTAATTTAGTTTATGAAGCACCCAAGTAGATTTAGTAGCACCCACTTGAGCAACTGCAGTGTTTCACAAGGAAACTTGTGAAATTCTTTCTCAGCTCATTCTGGTATCTCCATAGCACTTCCATTGTACAACAATTCCTTTGTTCTGGGGGTGGAGGGGGGTTACCCCTCTCCTATTACCTCTTTTGGTTGTGATCATCTGCCAGCTTTCACTCTGGGCAGAACCTGCTTGCAGCTTTCTGTGCTTGCCTGTGCAGGCAACCCCAAAGGTTGTTAGTAGCAGGCCTGAGGGTAGCATGCTCTCAGCATTCAGAGGTAGCTGAACATTTCCTGTGAATTGCTTTCTTTGCTCTTCTCTCTCCTTTCCCCTCTTCTGAGGTCCTTCAAGTGTGCTGCACCTTCAGTTTGCCTACGGGAATTCAGAGGCAGATGGGTCTGAGAGGGAAATGTTCAAACAGTACTGGCACTCAACTTGTACACGTGTCAGATTGCAGGAAATGCTCCTTTCCTCTAGAACTGTTTTTGTTTTCTCTGCTGTCATGGATTCTGTCTTCTTTACCTCTCCTTTATTCATAATGTATGATAAGGCAGCAAAGAGCTCTAGGTTGACTTGATTTGGTGTGATTGGAGGTTTCAGATGAAACCAAGCTCTGTCATAAGTCCCTCTGGAAGTGAGGCTGACTGCTTATAGTTCATGAACTTTGCATTTTGGTCTCTAATAGCCTTGCATCATCAGTCTTATAATTTCTAATGGCTTTTCAACTGCTAGAATGTATGTCACAGACAACTTCACTTTTGCTTTACACAAGGGAGCTGAAAATCCATCGTATGACCTGGGGTTCAGAGAAAAGTGTTTCCATATGTAAAAAAAATAAGGAAATTAAATTTGAAGAAAAGCGCAGACACAAGAGTGAGATTTTGCTCTTCTTTTGGTTTGGGTCCATTTGTCCCATTTCCATTTCTTTCCCTCCTCACGAGGGTGAATGCTGTTCCAGCTCTTTCTGATAAGTTTCTTACAACATCTCCAGTGTTAACAAATAGACAACAAATAACATAACAAGTAGACATTCTCCCCAGGCTTAAAATAACTTCACATTATTCTTTTACTGTTGTATTTTTTGTCTCAGTCACTCAATCCCTGTGGGAGATGTAATTCACCCTTTTGAGAGGACCTCTGAGCATTGCAGGCCAATGAGCCTAGCTGATACATGTTTGTGCTTCAGTCTGCAGTGTAATGAGTTCAGCAGATGCATATTTTTAAAGTGCTGTGACACAGAGGTCAGGGGATGATATGTTATGGAGTTATGGAAGAGTATTAGGATCAGCTATGTTTTAAAACTGCCGATCACATTTGGGAGACTAAATGTAATTTTTCCAGCTTTGATAAAATAAAAAAAATAAACTAGATTCTATTTCACTTGAGATAAACCACTCAATTTAAAAATATTGTATTGTGATGTTCAGTCCTCTTACCAGATATGTGAAGCCATGTAGTCCCCATGTTTATGAATTATACTTTGCATAGTCCCATGGATTTTCTTTATGTCAATTACTAGTCTTACACTTAGGCATTTATTTCTGTATTTTCCTAAGTCAGGGCTTTGCCACATTAGGCAGTTTTGTATTTTCTCTGGATCAGACTCCAGTCTCTCTTACAGCTGATACAGAAGATGTCCTGGTCCTCCTAAGAGGACTTCACACACCAGCACAGTTCATACTGCGTCATGGGCATCTGTTCTGCCTCTGGACACAAAGGTGCCTGCCCATGAGCTAGAGAATGGAGCCTGGCTGATGCCAGTCCAGAGGCAGACTTGCAGAGTTCCAGAAACGTCAGCTGTTTGTTGTTACTTTTCTTCTAAAGATGGAGGTATATGAATAATCCTCCAGTTATTTTACTGAGAACCGTCATAAGTGTGTTTTCATATTTTGTGTAAACACGTAATTCTGTTGAGTTGGAAGTGACCTGTTGGACAAGGAGAGAGGATGTAGGTGAGGCTCTTCACATCAGTTTCAGACCCCTGACTACATGCAGTCTGAGCAGACTTTTGGGTGCTCCACAGGAAGGGGAGGAAGCCCAGCTTTCCTAACTAGGCGCCCAAAGAAAGTCACTGCAGGAAAAGTAGCCAAGCCTAGGCAAGAGCTGTATCTCTGGTGCACTTGATCACACCCATGTCATACCATGGAGGGCTATTTTACCACCTGGGTTTCATGCCTTCTAGCCCAGAGGATAACTATCTCTATGGGTGCTGATGGACAGGCTAAAGCCACCTGCCTGGCTGAGAGCTGTTTAGAAATATACACAGAATTTCTAACTGCTCAGGTTCAGTGTCCTGTCAAGGCAGGTACACAAGACACAGACAAACAGGCATGTCCTCAGGTCTGTGTGACTTTATTAGTCCTGCTGTAGCACATTCTTAGATCTAGACTGATAAGGTGACTGAGGAGAAAACTTAATTTCATTTTTTGGAGTATTCAGAGACTTTGCAGACTTCTGCCTCACTGTTGTGAGTCATATGTAGTGGGGACTGGGCTCTGAGTCATATTTCACATTGCTGGATCATAAAGGGGCTGCTTCCACATCTCTGCTTAATTCACACAGGTCTGCCTGCTGCATGGTGGGCTCAGTAGGTGAATGTTGAAAGGAATAGCATGTCCCTTATGATATCTGCTTTTGAAGGAGAGGGTAAAACCTACTTATTGGGTTGTATATTCTTTAAATTCATAGTGTACCTACCAAAAAACTCAGAAAGTTTTGGGATGCCAACAGCCACTGTTGAAAAGTACTTTGGTATGGAACTAATATAAGCTCAAGTTTTCACGTGGAGTGAAAACTTTGCCTTGATTATTTGTTCCCCACCATCCCATTAAATGGACTTCCTTGTCATTTTCCTAATATGGTCTGCCAGTCCATGGGTGCTTTAATCCTCTGATCTTGCTTCTTGGTATTCAAAGACAATAGAGTATGAGAGGCCTGTGTACAGATAATACATATACATACAAATAATTTGAGGATAATTAAAACACTCAAATTTATTATTGATTTTTAAAACATGGAATAGATTCTGTTCTCTCAAGAGAATTTTCATACAACTCTGTAGACATTTACCACACCCACTTGCATGTCCTTGGCCTACAGCTGTTCCTCTTACACAGTGAACTACATGAATAACTAATTTTACCTCTCAGAGGGTTAAAACTGTGTCATTCTCCAGGTGAAATACATCATTAAGCTAAACAAAAGACTATATCTCCTATTTTGTTTTGTTGTTTTGTTTTGGTAATCTGCCCTGCTTTTTCTTATAATCTATTAAAGTTTTGAGAATATTTTGTATTTCCAACTTGCAAAGGTGATTATGTTTTCTTCAGTGCAAGTTTTCTTGGGGGCATTGGCTCTTTCATTACTTCTGTCTGTCCCAGTTAGGTGTACCAGTAAATAAGCAGGTCTCCAAGATATGCTGCAATGCAAATAGTACCATAAAATTTATTACAAAGTTTCATATTTATGCTAAAACCTCTCAAAGGAGCTGAACTTTCTCTACATTGAAACTGTTGAAACAAATATGAATGGCTGTAGGCCTTGCATTTTCAGAAATTAACCTCAAATTCAACTGATTTATCTTCTGCTCAGGTTCAGCTCACTCGATTGGCCATAAAGAACCCTAAGGGATCATATACCTGTTCTTTTCATAGGAAAAAATAGCTTTCCTCAAAATACACTGATACAGTCTTTTTAAAGATTTCTGTGTTTACAAATGTTAATTCTCAGCGACATTTGATTCCAGTTCCTACTGATGCTTGAGATTCTGCCTTCAATTAGTCTAAATTACAAAAACATTGACATTTGCTGGTGGTTTGCAGAGAAAATGCCTTTTTGGGGGCTGAATGTCTCAGGTTAACCCTGGCCTGCAGTGGAACCACTTGCAGTTTAGTACTTTCAGCTGAAGTAGCACCACCATTTAGCATTACATACTTGCATAACCCTTTCTGAAGGGTATGCCTGAGGACAGTTAAAAAGCAGTCTAAAATGCTTTGTAAATAGTTTTTGTCTTTTCTCTTCTTAAATCTGTCTGTAGAACTAGTGAGTCCTGACCTAAAGTCAACACTGTGCAAATCTGTATCTCTCACAGGCAATGTTCAAACGATTGATTAAAATGTCACTTTAGTCCCATGTAAGGGCCCAGGAATATGAGGCTGTGGCAATAATATTACCCACCTGGAAACACTGGGTCAGAAGCAGTATCTTGCTCCTGGTGCTCTTTGAGATGGAGGAGAGTAATTGAATTCTGTAGCCTACCGAGGACTGAAGGAGCAGATCCCATTTGTCATGTGCCATAAGGAGAAAGGTAATTTCAAGGCACTGCCTGATCTTCCTAACATATTGCATGCTGCACGAGTATTTAATGTCCTCTGCTCTGAAACGTAGAGAAATGATCCCTGCTTTCCAGAGCAGCAATGAAAATAGTCCCTCCCCAATAAAACCAAAATGTGAAGAACCAAATCTTCTTTCCAACGGACGGCAAAAACCATTCAATTATGAAACTCATGCTGTTAAGCAGGTGGTTCCTGAGCTGCTGTTGTGAGCAGCTGACTCTGCTCCTGATGTGGTGGTCCCAGTGCCAGCCTGGGCAGCTGCAGGGGGACAGCCACCCCAGTGGGGCCAGGCAAGGGGAAACACGGAGCGGATGTGAATTCATGCAAGATACAGCCTTAATGGTGCTCTGGTTTTGACAGTGGTTGCTCAGAGGCAAGAGAGGGAGTTGAGGGAGGTGTGATTGTGCTGTTGTGTTACCTGCTAGCAGGAGAAGCCTGCTCTTTATGGCTCTGCAGGCCAGCAATTCCTCAGGAAGAGCCTGAAGAGTGCTGGCAGGTGTCTTATGTATGCTGAAATTGTCTGTCATTACATAGTCTGTACAAATGAAACCACTTGTTTCATCACAGACAATTATCTCAGATAGTGACCATCTTTTGATAATTATTAAAAACCCTAAAATTTATTGATGATGTCACCCTTTTCACCCAAGGTACTTTAATGAAACACGTATCTCAGCTACATTGTCGTCCTTAAATAGACACCCAAATTATACGTAGCTCTAGGAGGGAGACAGCTTTACCTCAAAAATCTCAATATATAATAGCTATAGATAATTCATTGTAGGTACTGTGGGTGGGTGGTGGGGGATGAATTTTGTATTTCATACTGTGACTGGATAAGGCAAACATGAAGGGCATGGAATAAAGGGAAATGGTCTGTGACCCAAATATTATATGACATTTTCTATGCAGATTGAGATCCACATTTTCAAAATCCTGCCTAGCTACATAAATACTATAAGGAATAATTCCTGAAGGCTGCTGCAGGCTCATAATATTCTCATTCATGTTTATGTTTTCTTATATCTGTTCTTGTTCCAGCATTACTTTTCTCCTCTACAGGGACACCTTTGTTTGCTGCTTCTTCCTTTGATTTGTGATTTGTCTTTCAGTTAATTTCTTTAGTATTAGTATTTTTTCATCAGTAGGCTTTTTGTGAAGCACACTTTCCCCCCACCTAACTACAAAGTCCCCCCTGCTATTCTGCTTGCCTTCTGTTGCTTGTCTTTGTTTGCCTAATATTTTTTCTCCTGGAGTGCAAATCACATCTCCTCATAATCCCTCCTATACTCCCCAGTTCTGACACTCATACTCACCCCCACAATGATGCTGGCTCTACTACTGCCTGACACCTACTCACAGAACTTCTGTTGCCACATTTCACCTCTCTCCCCAGAAAGAGCCTTTGAGACATGCTGTCATCCTCAGATGCACTTGTGTACTAGGGACACCTTGCATTTTACCTGCAGAGACGTGTAATTTTCTTGCTTTCCCTTGCTGTCAAAAACTCACCTTCGTCTTTTCTATGTCCCTCATGTTCTCACAGTACTGTTGGTTTTACTCCAGCTGACCCAAATACTTCCATTCTCTGCCCTCATCTGCTCAGATGTGTCAGCCTGGATGAGATCTTTGAGCTGCAGTTTGCTCTCCACCACAAAACTACTACCCAGTTTTAAGCAGGTCACAGAATCTTCCTTTTCTTTTTCCTTTTTTTATTCTTTAGCTTTAACAAGCATTTTTTTACATCCTTGGAGGTGTATTGTATATGAACCTTTTTCAATGAAGATTATGAAAATCCTCAAAATGAAAGCAGAAAGGAACAATTTTGTTCTTTCATTCCTCAGAACCTTGTGCTCGCCTTCAGCTGGGATAGGCTGCTGGGAAATCCCCTGGTTACACAGCAGAGACTACAGGAGTTTCCACATCAGTGATCTGCCCCAACATGACTTTTTAAAAAATTAATTCAATTCTCTTTTTTGTGTGCTTGCCTCTCACAACATTTTGCCTCTTTCTTAAGTACACTTCACAAACTAAAAGGGTAATCGATTCAGTAGCAGTGACAATGATGTTCCACTTGTGCAATTTGTTTCATGTGCACTGTGTGTGGTGGTGCTTTGAGTAACTGTACAGATACTGGAAATATTTTATTTCCCCAGGTTGAGAGTAAAAAGTGCAGAACTCAATGAACAGGGGAAAAATTCAGCATTAGAATTTAAATATTTGCATGTGCCTTTTTGAGTGCTTTGGGATGAGAATAATGGAAATCCACATGTATTTGCATTGCAAATAACATAAGAAAATGGTTGAGTTTACCCAGCTGGTGAAAGTGCCAGCTCTTGCTATTTGATAATGCTCTTGAAACCTGCAGGGACAGTCAGGATTAACTTTGGTTGTGACATGCACCTCTGTACTTTTTCAGCAGCCCTGTGGGATGTGGCACATTGCCAAGGCACAGGCTGTGGAAGAGCCCGAAGCTCTGGGCTGGGTGTGTGTCACACCCTGAGTCTGTGCAGTGGCAAGGCCTGGGCCCCGTGCAGCCCCTTCCCATCCCCTGTTTTCCCTAATCCCACATTTCCACAGAAAACATATGCAGTCCCGTGGGAGAGGAGGTGTATTCTCACAGGTGTATCACTTGAGTGGCAGTGGACAAGCAGAGGTTCAGTATTTTAAAGCACTCTGCTCCAGTTAGCATAATTTAGGCAGCTACACTCTAGTAAAAAAAAACCCATAATGTCTTCTTCATAAAATATCCCTGTTTTTCAGAAATGTCTCCTAGCTGTGAATGGCTCCTAAATCCAGGCCATTACCTTCAGATATTTTGTGTGATACGATGGAATGGAATGTGGATCAGGCTGAAACAGTAAGGGACAGTGATGGGGAAGGATTGTGCTCTCAAACTCGTTGCTGCATTGCTTCCTCTTAAGGAAGGGAGTTAAATTATCACTGGAAACCAATTTCCTTTCCAGACAGCCCCTAAATGTCGAGCAAGCTTTGGCTTCTAAGTGCAGACTTCAGGCCCTTCTTCCTTTACCTTTTAACTCATCTTTAGTGCACATCTTTATATAGAAGTTTTACACATGACAGGTTGTCTCATGGATAAGTCTTTCATTTAAAAGTTGATTTTAATGTCTTAAAAATTGAAATATGGCTCACCAACTGAAACTTCTAATTTTCTCTGCATGGGCAATGCTATCTTAGGAGCCACCTTCACAATTTGGGGTAGTGTGAAAACTGGAATATTCTTCAGATCATGTCAGGACTGTCAGATTTTGCTCAAACTGTTATCATAACCATTGCACTAGCAAAAAAATGCCATATAACCTGATTGCATAATAATTCTTTTTAAGAGGATTATACTAAAAGGGATTTAATAATATGTGGAATCGAAAACTGTATGAAATAACCATAGTAAAACCACATGAAACTGTAGCATTGCCCAAAATATCTCTGTAAAGTCCAAGATAGGCTGAATATGCCATGGAAACAGTTTCAAATGAACTTTGAAATTTTAAAGATGTTTAAATTATAAAATCAGTGAAACTAAGGAAAGAGGAGAGAGAAACATGGTCACACACTTCTCTACTCACCGGACAGGAACCAATGTTGTGGATAGTGGAACTTACTCTGAGGAAAAAACAGTTTAAAAATCTACTTGTAACCACTACTAATAGATTTAACTCCAAAATAAATGCTGTAATATGGATGCAAAACAGAAAACTCGAACTGATTACTTTAATATATTAGTTATTTATGGTGACTTTTTTTTTAGTTTCCCTTCTGTATAAAATCTGCTGATTTTCTAGTCCTTATAAGGATGGAGAGATCTTTTTGGACATGTTATTTCATTAAGATCTGTAGCTTGGTTTTGTTTTAATATGCAGGCCTGTTCATCAAAAATAATTTTAATCTGCAGGACACAGTATATTTGACTTATAGGTATTTTGATATGTGTCACATTTAATTTTGGTTTTGTTATGAAATGTAATTATCATTGTCAGTTAAAGAGCTTGGCACTTCACACTGCATATCCTACTGCTCCTAAATGAAGATTTATTATTACATATTATTAAGCTGGCAAATATAAACATGCATTCATTTTCTTATGTATGCTTGTAGTGGTTTTAGTGCTATAACAGGGTGAAAATCTAAAGCTTCACAAAGACTAATGTTGGTACAAAAGATCAAAACCACCACTGTTAAATACAGAATTTATGACGCTGTTGATAAATGAAGTATACACAAAAAGAATTAGGATAAATAATTAAAAAAGAAATCCCCTTTTCTCAACCCATAAGTGGGAGGAAGAGGGAAGGGATTCAAAAGAAAACTACTGTGTACCATTAAGGATTTTAATTGCTACATCAAATTACTAAAGTAAGTACCTAATTAAAAAATCCTTTTAAACTTCATCTTCATACTATAAAAAGACATATACAGCACAAACAGTTTTGATCCTGCTATTCTTCTAGTGAGTATCTTAGACTTAACCTGAATGCTAGTTAAGCTTAAAATGTAACAACAACTAAGAGATCCTTCAAGCATAAACCCTCAAATTGTTGTAAATCCACATCTATTATTTGTTGGATTCTTTTTCTCATTGACACTGATGCTATGTTGATTATGATTGCCTTAATATTTTATAGACAATCCAGGACAAGTTACATTCTTGAACTGGATGAGGCTGATGGGTGCACAGTTCTTTCATCTGCATGTAAACCAATGAATTTAAAGCCTTTGTAAATCTTTCAAGAATGCCAGGATTTTTCAAGCTAAACACCCATTCTGTGGGTGAATGGCCATGGACAGTACCGTATTACAAAGTAATTCTTGTTGGAAGAGGCCACTGAATGCAGTCCCTGCCTGCTCAAAGCACAGTCAGGTAGTAGGTTTCTCAGGATGGTGTGGAGATGAGTTTTGATTGTCTGCAAGCATGAAAATGCCACAGACTCCGCCCTCTTTTATATACTGTCAGAGTAAATACATTTTTTCTCACATCTAGTTGAAACTTCCCTCATTCCATCTTGTATTTGTTGACTCTTACCATTTCCTGGAGCATGTCAGAGAAAAATCTGACTGTCTTCATCTCAGCCTACTGAGATGCTTCCTTACCCTTCATTTCTTAATGCTGAGTGGAATCAGTTTCTTCAACATGTCAAGTTTTCGAGTCACCCGGCCTTTACATGGATTTGTCTCCATATGTTATTTTCTTTTATATACAGAGTAATCTAAAACTTGTTATCCATCCAGAGTTCATAAGTGCAGAGGGAGATAAATAACAATCGGAATTTCAACAGCAGTTTAAAAATATATTTTAATATCTCATAATAATTATGTTTTTATTTCATCATGTAAATAAGCCATACAGCATCCTTTTCTATCTAATGCATCATAGGTTGACAGCACTGTCTGCTCATTGATGTCCTCAGGCAAATGTGCCTGTCCTTATGGAGTTAGGCCATAGACACTGCAACAGATGGAAGAAGAAAACAATTCCCTGGCTCACAATGATTTCACTTCACACTGGTGCAATTGCATTGACAATGATGGATTCATGACAAAAAAATACTGTAAGAATTGTCACAGTAGCTGGACAAAGTCCATCTCGACAAGAGTCTTGTCTCTAAAGTGACCAATAGTGTCTATGCAGGAAAAGAACACAGAAAAAACATGGTATATCTCACATCAAAATTTCTTCCAAATAAGTGAAAAGTGAGAAGTATTCTTGCAAAGCTGTTGAACCAGTTTCTGTAAGATAAAAGGCTTCTTTACAGCTAGACAGAATTGGAATTCTACTGAAGTCTTTATTGGAACTGTATAGAAGATAGTTCAGTAGATTTTTCTGACCATTTATTTCTATAATACTTCATCGTGGAGTGCCAGTTAATCTAGAATGAAAAATACTAGAAACATGAAATACAACTTTTTTCAACCTCTGGGGTTTTGGGTTTTCTTTAAACTCAGGTTGAACAAGGTAATTTTAACTAAGAATGTAATTCTCTACCTTAACTTTCAACATCTAAAAGTTAAATATTGAGGTCTGTGCTACTTACCCTAGAAACTGCCTCCAGAAGAAGGCTTATTTCATACTAAAATTGAAACATCAATGAATTGGCATATCTCTGCTCTTCTCCGTTGATTGTGCAAATAGCCCAAGGTCGCTAGATAAGACTCACAAGTCCAAATTTCAGGTGTCTAAAATTGAGGAAGGTGAATATCAGCCTAAGTGTCCCAAAGTGTCAATACTGTGGAGCACATGTTTCTTTTCACCAAAACATGCCTTTGGAAGACCTGTCTTTTTAATATAAAAGGTAATATATTGGAAATGGGGGTTTTTTAGCCCTCAGCCTGTGTAGGATGAAAAGGTTATTTTTACATTAATCTGTCACAACCTTAGACTTTTGTCCAGTAAATTTATCAGAGTATCTTCTAAATTTTAAAGAAACATTGAAACACCAAGGGCACCTACTTCTCTATATTAATAATACAATACTATGAAAAGTATTCTCTTCCTACATTAGCATTTTGTCATATATGCTTACAGACTACAAGTCAGTGCCAGTTAAACATGATTTTTTCATTTGCAATAACTTTTTTACTATATGAATATGATACAGTGCTAGTAACATGCAATTGAATATTGTGTTGATGATAAATTCCTCATTTCTAATGTCAGGATAAAATCTTTTAAAAATGAATCCTGATGAACAGCACCCAGGCTGAGGTCCTCTTGAGCTTATCAGAAACACTGTCTGCTCCCAGGAACTTGTGATGTCTAATGAGCTCCTGCTTTTTTTTTTNCAGTGAGACCCCGGAGTTCTCCTGGAGCAGCAGCTGTGCCCAGCAAAGCCCCTCTGGGTGGGGCCTCTCAGAGCCAGGAGCTCCCACGTTTGCCCTACTCAGGGGGTCCCTGAGCACTGACACCCCCACTCCTCGGGGCTCCACCCTTCTCAAAGGCATCTGAAATGGGAATTCCACTGCCTTCGAGGGGAATTTTTCACAGGTAGCTTGCAGACTCTCTGTGTCTGTGTGCATGCAAGTGTGCACATTCTGTACCAAATGCACAAGAATGAGGTTTAGGCTGGTAGAGCCACTTGGCTCTTCACAAGGGTCCCAAGCTGCACAATTGCTGCATCTGCAACATTTGCTCTTCCTCATTTAACTTCCAGTTCAGAGCAGACCAGTCACTGCCAGGAACTTTTAATGGCATCTGCAACCCAAAGAAAAAAAATCTACTGTTCATATCAAAGTTTTACTCTGGTTTCAGGCTGAGGAGCCTTGGTTGATGTGAGAGGTATCAGATTTATTGCGCAGCATATCTAATTACTTGATATGATACTCTAATTCCAAAAATGCTATTAACCCACAGAAGAAATTTATTGTATTTGAGAAAATGTGTGATTATGAATTTCAAGGCTTTGGATTTTCCTCATTAATTACTGAATGAGGAAAGATTTTTTCCTCTGTAGGTCAAAAAAGTACTGGTATGTGGCTTTGTGCTGCGTATTTATGTGTGTAGACATATTCTTCCAGAATGCATTCATTTTGCTAATTTTAGCAGTTTAAGTAAGATTTTCAGAAATTTTCACTTTAATAACGAGATTTGGTTTAAGTAAGAGAAGACCAATCTTTCATTTTTATTATTTTTAAAACTTTATCAGCTTTACTATATACACTGGAAATCCATAGCATACAAAATGTATGCAGCAGCAAGTTTTTTCAGTTTTAAGGCTCATACTTAGAAACATTGAGAAATCGTAATACCCCTACTAATTTTGTGGACGTTTAAATGATTTGTGGACTGGGATCAAGATTCTTACAATTATTACAATGGGTTCTGAAAGTAATTATGGTGAATTTTATTCTATAAATTAATTAAAAATTTATTTGTCTGTTTTCCCATGCTTCCAGTGGTATCTTCAATATTGTGCCTTGCCTCCTACCCTGAAAGATACTTCAGTTGTTTATTTTGAGCTGCTTTAGAAGTACTAATACTGTGAAGCAAAATAGAACAAGATGTAAACCACAGTATCTTGAAATGACTCAGACTGCAGACAGACTTGTTCACATATCCGTTACCTCAACCTTGTACATTTTTCTAACATTCGAGTTTAACTTTGCTTTGTCTGAGGACGTATGTTAATACATCGTTCATTTAGCTCAGTTTTGTTTCCAACTGTAATATATTTTTCAGAATAAAACTAGTGTTCAGCAATTTGTCTCTACACAGTAGGTTGGTCAAGAAGGTCAATTGACATGTTTCTTTCAGAAGCTGTGACCTCGTGGCAAAAAATTCACGTTTCCATTAGTATCTCACATAAGATAGAGCTGCTGAAAGTTCCTATGCCATTCCTAAAGTAAAATTTTCTTTTTGAGCACAAATCCTAAACCAATTGTAAAAAGGCTGCTTCCATCTTTGTAGCACAAAACTGAAGAAAATTAAAGTAAATTAAGAAACAAAATGGCAAAATGTCCCTTTTTCTCATTTGTTGCTACACTATAGACTTTCAGAAATATATTTATTGACTCATTTTCTTGTGTTTTTCTTCATTTTTGGTTTCAGTATAATTGTTCTGTGCCTACAGATACTCCCTATTTCCCACAAAATATGCAAATTGAGATGAGGAAAGGGAATGTAATGAGATTTAGTGAAAGGGATCTCGATACTGCCAAACAGCCCTGTATCAAAAAACACCTGGGAAAAGACTTTCTCGGAAATCTCTGCCATGAACTTACAAGACAGAAAAATACCAAGGTGAATGTGTGTCTCTTCTCTCTGTGTGCCAGCACTGGGTCACAGAGAAACCTGAAAAAAAAATCCCAAAACCTAGAGCAAAGTACTTGGAACTTAAAAAAAAAAAAGTCTATTCAAATCTCAGAGGAAGTTGTAAGAGAAGACTGCTGTTTGCTTGAACAGATTCAATATCCCCAGCTTCAAAACAGATAGATTTTTCCCAAAAGGCAAATACCAATAATAAAACCAGTTGTGGCTTCCTTACTCTTCATGCTTGAGAAAACTTTATGTTTTATTGAATATTCCAAAGGCTTAGAATGAAGACCACTAATGCAGAAGCGATTTGAATTTTTTTTAGATATTTGAAAAGATTAGCGAAAGCTGTTATTTTTCTTTCCAGGAGCACCTGCAACTCACTACTCCAAATATGTATGATCAATAAGAAAAGAGCTTAACATAAAGTTAAACTTTATACTGAAATAAAGGGGGCTTTGTCCTTTCAGAAAGGGAAATCTGAACCAAAAAAAAACCACTGTTGAGCTTTGTACAACTTGATGGACAGATTAACTTCAAAGGAAAGATAACAATTACTGATAACGAACAGGAAACAGCTGCATCTGTACATTGCTAGGATTTTAGTTGTGACCCTAAGGTTCAAGTCCACCTAGATTTGTTGCAGTTGTCAAAGCAATAAACTTAAAAACATGTTGTCAAATATAACTCTTCTAATGATAGTAGTGCAAGATATATAATTTATCTACCATTGTTACTCCCTTTTTCATGTAAGAATACATCAATATTTCATATTTTCTCTATTTCTTTTCTTAAAACAGTGATTTTGATCAATGAATTGAAGTAGGATTTCAGTAAATAACTTTCGTAAGTTTATTTGGAAGCCGAGGTATAGACACCTCCTCTTTGCTTACTGGTGGTCTGCACTTAATCTCTACATACAGTCATAAAATGCTTATGTGGTTTTCATAGTTCACTGTTGCCTGGGAGAGGGAAGGTAGTTACAGCACTTTGAATGGAAGCACAGGCAACTTCTCCAGAGGGATATTGCCCAGTCCCAACCTTGCAAGAAAGATGAGAGAAATATCCTTTCCTCTCTTTCACTTTTGAGCTAAGGCAACAAGCAGAGTTAAGAAGAAAAACTTTGGGGCAAAATGCCACCTGATTCTCATTTGCCATTTGTTTAAATTTCCATATTCCTTTCAATTTGCTATTTTTCAGTCTTTTGCTTAATTCTTGTTTTCTAGTGCAGTGGTCTCATTTTCTGTCTTTAGTTTCTCTGTCCTCCCATTTTCATGCGTTCCTAATCACTGTACCTTTTTTTCATTCTCAGTTTGTCATGTTTGATTTCCATACTTGGCTCCTTGTTGCATGGCCTGAGAATTTCTCCTTAGTTTTCAGTTGTCCTCTGTGATCAACATTAATCCACTTGCTTGGACTCTTTTCCTTACATTAGTCCCAAGACTCAATGCATTTTATGCTTCTGGAGCTCCCCTAGTATAATTTCTCACAAAGCCATCATATTGTCTCAGAGCTTCCTTTTCTGTTACCCCTTAGAATATGTGGGAATGCTCCAAGCACATCACAGACAGGGTCGGCTTTCACCTGAGCTGGTGTGATCTCAAGCCTGTAAATCTGCCAGCGGTTCTAAACCCATTTTTTTCTGGGGCTCAAGATGACTCTTGGAATTACGGGCTTCAAGCCACTATAAGGGTCACTACTATCTATTACAAATTATTTATTTGCTGCTCTTAGTTGATACACCCACCAGCATGGGTAAGAGAAAGTAATCAGTAGTACAGACTGACAGACTAACATGAAGAAAACCAATGCCAAGAATAAAACTTTAGGTACATTATCTGCAGCAGACATCAAGATCACAGAAATGCAATAATAACTCCTGATGTGAAATCCGGGCAAGTCATGGCAAGGTCTACTGGTCCAATGCACAGCCACATTTGAATGCTCAGGGACAGAATTCATAGTTTCCTGTTCAATGAGGAACGTTGTGAAGATGCAAGTAGGCTCTAATACCAGAATTCTGTTTGGATGGAAGTTTCCAGGTGGTTCAGCTGGCAGAAAAATAGTCCAGGTCTGCTACTAGACAGCAAGTTTGGAGAGAGTAATAAATAATTCAAACTGGCTATATACAAGTCCTAGGTAATCTTCAGAAATGACACTTGACCCTGGGCAGAGGGCAAGAGTCCTGTGTATCTCTAACAGTCCTTGTAAATCTAGAGGTGGTTAATTGGGTTATCTGTTTTCTGTAATGTTCTGAATTGTATTCACCATGATTATGGTGAATAAAAGACACTAAGGATGTCCTTAGAACAAGACTCCAGCCCTCCATTTATTCCTTTTCAAAAACAGCCTGTATTATCATAGCAGTGATGCTTGGCTGCCAAAGTTAAGACAGCAGTCTTTGAAGTGCTTCCTTAGCCGAGTTCAAAGGTAAAAAACTCCATAAATGAGAGAGATTACTTTGTATATAGAATAGAATTTGCTTTTGATAGTTTTGCTCTCATTTCCTGTTGTGTGCTTTATAATAATACTAAAGCTGATGTAGTGCCCCATTTTCACAGTGGTCTTCAAGGTATGGAGTTTTGCCCTCATATTGATTTCAGCTCTGCATTCAACCTAAACTCACTGGGTGAGAAGGCAGCCTGGTGCAGACTATTCTGACTCTCTTTGGACATATGATTTTGAATTTTTTTAGAACATATCTTTGAATATAATGGTTACTCCAGCTCTTCTTTCCGTATTTAATTTTTATCAGTTACATGGACAAAATATTACATCCTGGTAATTTTTCACCCCTGTTTTAATTGAATTTGAGTTCTCTAGCTACTATTCTCCCAGGCACTTCTTTACTCACTCTTTTTGTTTCTCTGAACTTGGGCTAAAATAACTGTTACCTGTTTATATGGGCTGCAAGCTAGGCAGTGTGAGATACAGCTTTTATCTCTATGATCCCCAGACTGAGGTTCCTAAAAGCAAAGTTAAACTTTTAGCTTTCTGATACAATTATGAGAAGAGATGGGCATTTAAAAATAAACACAGCAACTTGAGCTGAATGAGGAGATGCTAAATGAGATGCTGAACACTGACTTGCCCCTTATCTCCCACCACTCTTTGGGATCTTAGGCACTTGAATCAGTGCATTTGGCTTCCTCCTCCTTGTGGTGAGGAGACATAACCATGGTGTTTTCTTCAGGTGCTTACATCTGAACCAGCATATATTGACCATATGAAGTACAATATTTGACTCTCCTGTCCTCCTGTTGTCAAAAACAGTCCTTTAAAAAAAATAAATGCAAAGTCTGTGGAGCCAGGAGAGTTAAAGGAGCATCTATCAGGAACACAGTCATTGGTGCACTCCCTTAAGGGTGGGAGGCCTGGAATGTAGTTTTGACTTCCCTTGCCTCTTATACATTTAATGTTGAAGAGAACCTTGGAAAAAAAAAATGTACCCTATCCATTCCTGGCTCTGTTTCAGCAAATGGTATGGTAGGTAAACCTCTAACCCACTCCTACATAGGTCTGTCTGTATTGTAAAGAGGTCCTTATCTTGACCAGTGGAAGAGATGGATCTGTATCCCCTCAGGACAAGGAATTCTTCTCTGGATGGCTGCATTAATGCCTATTCTGTTGTTCAAAGAGTATAGGCTCCTCTACATTCTCCTGGTATTATGGGCATTTTATAGAGAAAACAGCAAATGCTATCTTTGACAAAGACTCTGTGCATGGTCCCCGTGTGCCTCCTGAGATATGTGCTGATACTGTTGGTGTGGGGGATTATAAGGAAATAATTTCCTTCTCTTTGTCTGAACTTCAGCAGATTACATACATGGGGCTCACTAGTCTGTTTGCACATATTCCCTGTGTGCTTTGAAGTATTATTCCAGTGATAATAATGAAGGAAAACAGATATTGTGTTCCCATTTCAGAGTGGTGGTTTTTATTAGCACTGGTGCAGAAGAAGAACAAAGTCCTTCTAAGTCAAAAGGAAATAAAAGCAAGTTTTCACTGTTTCTTTCTCTTTTAAGTGTTTGTTTTCGTATGGATAGTTTGGAAGAGTATCACTGGACAGGCTGTGAAAAATTGACGGTATTAAATGTGCAAGTTGGTCACAGAAATTCACTGGATTTTGTTGTTGTTGTTGCTTTATCTGATACCTGGTGCTCATCTCTGCAAGTTAGTGAGAAAGATAGTTCATATGCATACTCCACCATTTCTAAGAAAAGTTTGCTTTAGATAAGAATATCTTATCCGGGTTAAATTACACTTCTTTCAGCTATGAAAAAAAGTACAATTATGATATAAGTTCAATAAGAACTGATGTGGCCAAGACAACTTTCCAGAAACACTTATTTTTAAGTTTTACATATCTGGTTACTAAGAATGTGATCTGGGCTGGAAACAGTTGAAAAGATTATGTGTGCATTTCACAGTAATAAAGATAACAGACATAAGGTATCATTTCAGTTTATCTTTCTCCTTTTAATTAAAAACATCCTGCTATTAGAGATAAGTGGCATCTCATCAGAAGGAGTTTGTGGATAAAAAAATTAAGTCTGTTCCCTGTAACTGAATCAGAAATGATAAAGGATTTACTGTAAAGTGTTATATATATATGCAATGATAATGCTCTTAGATTTACTGCCTAAAGTGCAGGCTTTATATCCTTTGAAGATACCTCTGATTTAAAAAATAACAAAACTAATAAAACCAAAAACATTTTCATACTTTTGGTACCCGTATTTATTTATTTTCTAAAAGAAGGGGTAAAAAACTCGCTTGCTTATCACAATGCTTGTTAGTTTTTTTCATTTTGTCAAGTTTGGAGCACGTATACTGTGTCGTGGTCTGCTTGTGCAATTCAGTGAGAAAAGGGCTGCAAAAGATGTGTCTGAGCTGCTTTTATGACCCTGTGGTCTATTCCCATAGACTATTATAGATTGAGAGGTTTTAACATATCAGCGTTCTTAGTAGAAAAATTTAAGGCATCTGTTCAAAGCCCCAGTGTGTTCTCCCCCTCCTTCTACCTCCAGAAAATATTTTACATATTCTACGAGATATTCTAATATTCAGAAGATATTCTAGATGCTTTATCTTCCCTGGTGAAGCCAATCATCATGGTGGTACCTAATGATCTATAGAAGATCTTCCATGGCTTATAGATCTACATCACTTCATTACTCCCATATACAAGAAATCCTTGAAAAATGGCTATAGATCAGGTTCTCTGTGTCTTTGGCCACCGAATGTCCTTCTGCACACTGCTTACAGGATAGAAGAACACTAGGCAGATATTCAGATATTTGTGAACTTCCTCTAGGGCAGGTTAGCATGTGCCAACAGAAGGGCCTAAGGCTGTGCCATTCACCACTCAGTATGAAGGGGATGATGTATTAGGTGCAGCATGGTCATGCTTATAAATTTATTTGATATCAACAAGATTGAAAATATTAGAAGATAACATTACCATGTTACCTGGGTCTATACTACTCTGCTGAGTGCTCCAGGATAGCTGCCTTTCCTGTGTCCCTGAGGTGTGATAGGAAATGGTAGGATGCAGCTGGCCAGACTCAGCAGTGAGGGGTACAAGGGTAAAGACACACCCCTCTCTCTGCAAGGCAGGTGCAACTTTCTTCCCTTGTACCAGGGCAGATGCAGTCCTGTGCTCACGGTCAGTGCTTTGCAGCTACCCAGTTAAATCATGGCCTGAGCTGGGCAGGTGAACCGCAGTGATGTAACCTAAGGTGGGTGTCACAGTTTCCTTCTGTAAGTACTCACAGAGGACGTAGGCTCTGTACAGCCCTGAGGAACAGAAGCAGAACTTTTCAGCTCGTATTGTGGACAGCCCCAGTGTCAGACAGGAAGTTTTTATAAGATGTTTGCAATGCTTGAGTTTATGTGTATAAATAGCACAGTGAATGTGTTCAGATACAGCTACTTTAAAAATGCATTTCTGAAAACATTGCTGTTGAGGTCAGGAGTTAAAACTAAATACAAATTTGATCCTACAGCGCCTGAATGAGTAATTTCTCTACTCTTCATGGGTTGTGTAAGTATCAGAATTATTTCTATGAATTGAGCTAAAACCCAGAAAAGGTCACAAGGATTTTTATGTCACAGTTGTATCTAAGTAAGAAAAGATTTTTATGCGAGGCTCTTCTACCCCTCCACTTAGGCAGATGAGTACCAGTAACTGTGATGAGCAATAGCTAACCCCTGCTTCTGAAGTGCTGGAATGGAGCTTAGCCTTTTCTATGGCAAAGCAGGGAGTTCAGACTTGAAGCAAAGTGTGCCGTAAATGCTAAGGCAGTTTTCCTTTTTATTGCACAGCTGGCATTGCCAGAAAAGCTCAGAAGCCAGCTGATTGGCCTGGCTTGACTAAACTACAGGAGAGGATAAAAGTTTTGCCCAGTGAATTACAGTGTCAATGAGTGCAAAACTTGTCTCAGTGTTTGGCTCTCTGCTAGTACATGAAATGTAGTCATGCCACAGGTCTGACACAGATGTGTAGTCATCTGTACTGTGGCCATGGTTCCTGGCATGCTGTTGATTTAGGTCAGATAGTGTATGGGCAGGTGAATCCCAGACTAGTATTCAGGACAGACCAGGACCCATTCCCAATAGAAAGTTTCTATGGACTGCCCTACAAAGAGGGGATTTGGGGATTTTCCATTAAATAATATTTTTATGTTGCATCTCTGGACTTTTCTCTGGACTACTTTTGTTTTAGAACTAAGCAATTTGTCTGAGCATTTTTGCTCCCCAGCAGGAAAGGAAGAAGAAAATGGTTCCCCTGGTGTCTAAAATGACAGCATATCCAGAGGGAAATCCTTCAACCTCTACCCTGGCTCTCCATAACAGTTCAAACTGAGCTTTTCCTAGGCAAATGAAGTTTGTTCCACCTTTGAATGGTAAATAGTCTTCCTTGAGTCATGTGTATGACCCAGTGCTCTATAGGAAATGGCCAACTGTGCCATCATTGGAGCCAGGCATGACAGGTCTCAACCCTGGGCCAGGGACCCCTGTGAGTCAGCTAACCTGACCCATCTGCCCATCCTGAGTGATGAAAGAGTTCCTGTTCCTGTTCCCAGTGTTTGCATTCGCCAGAGCTAGCCCAGTGCTGCTGCATTTCCTCTCCCCATCACACTCAGGAGGGCCCTGGCAGGGAATGTGCTTTAAGAAGTGCTCACCATGATGGGCACCAGACCCAGTGCTCAGCTATGTAATGGTCTCATTTACATTTCAGGACTATTGGATCTCCTGCATATGTTGGTCACAAATTGAAATTAATAAACTGGTGCATTCCAAATAGGAGATGAACACATACCTGCCCCAGGATAAACATCTCAGGAACAGCAGCATTGCAACACTGGGTGCAGTAGCAGTCCCGCTTTTACCAGTCAAACTGTTACACACAAAATCCTGTTTATGGGCTAAGAGGAAGCACACCATATGAATTTGCATACACAGTCAACAATTTATTGTTCATATATCTGAAATCTTAAGAAATTAATCAATACTAGTCCATGTCCTGTTACATAACATAAAATTAAAGAAAGCTAAGTTAGAATGTTTCTATACAGAAGAGGTCTCAATAACATGGCTGAAATTGCAATATGCACATTTGTTGGTTTCTACCCCTTCTCCTGGTGGTTTGTTCACCTGACCACTGCTTTTCTGATCCTAAAGCAGGTGGTTTAATTCTGCAGGTGGTGGTGTTTCATGGTGAATTATCAGCATCTGAAGTTTTTTGCCAAATATATTATGATGTTCATATTGTTGGTTTCTTTACCTTACTCCAGTATCCACCTTACTTTTATGTGTTTTCTAACACCTTGTGGTTCTTCATTGGTCTGCAACTCTGTACTACACCNCGCCGCCGAGCCCAGAGAGAGCTGTGTGTGTCCTTGAGAAATTGTTTTGAAAGTTCGTTCAGTCTTTTTTTTTTCTTGCACCCAGTCTTAAAGGCACAGGATTAATCTTCTGGGCATAGAGTGGTGATAGGGGATACACATCATAAAGTCACCCCAAGACATACACCCACATCCAAGCATATTGTATATCATGGCTTTTATGTATGTTAAATAGTATTTCTCTGTTTTGTTTGTTACTTTTTTCCTTAACTGATCATCAGAGAGTTGTCTGCAGCTGAGGGGTCTCTACTGTCGAGATTGTACCCCATCCCTTATCAGAATGTGCCTGCACTGCACTATGCTGCATCCAGTGCCTCTGCTTTTCAAGGTCTCTGTTATCATCCTGGACTTGTATTTCTTTACACAAAATCTTTTTGTTATAGTTACAAACTTATCATTCTTTACAGAATAATTGTTTGTTACCACTAGCTATATAAAACTGTGGTTGTACCACACAAGATAATGAGGAAAACAAATTAGACACAAACTACTGGTCAATTAGAGAAATTACTGTCACAGCCAAAGCAAGTAAACCAAAACTGCAGGCAGGCCAGTGAATGTTCAGACTTAGTAGGCCTGACAAGCCTTTTTCCTGAAGACTTACAAATCCATTACAAAGCTTATGGTCTGTTACTGGTAACTCTCATTGGTAACACCACATGGATATGATTCTGTGTTTTCATTCTATCTAAGAGTGCTTATAACCTATATATGAAAGTACTTAAGATATACTAATCTTTTCTCTGATATATTGCAATGCCTGTATACAACAGTACAAACTGGAAATGCTATCTGAAGCACGGTGTTGGCAACTAAAGCATGATGATCTGCAGGATGGATGGGAGTAGAAACACATCTTGCTGCCAGGCTGGTGGAATGACACAGGTTATATCTCAGTATAATGTAAATATTCTCTGAGGGCAGGGGAAAGACTGGAATTGGCATTACATCAACGGTTAAAATGTTTCTTAGTGTTTCCTGCAATAGTTGCTGCTGTTTTATGGTCAAAAAAATGCTGAGAAAATATACCTAAATATTACTCCATGATAAAAAATGGTCACCCTTGGAACTGGCAAAAAGTCATGCACAATGTTTTCTATTTGGTTCCTGTTTATTCATTTCTTTATAGTTATGGGTATCAGCTGGAAGATAAATAAGTATCTGCTATGACTTCCATGACTACCTGAGAAACTGTAGATGATACACGACACAGGTATGAGCAGCCAGTATTTCTCAGCTTCTGAGTTTCTTTAAGAAGGGAGGATATAGTAAAATTCCTTGTAATGAAATAGGAAATACTATTTAATGGCTAAGTCTGAGAAGGAATTTCTGTCCAGTTCTATCCTTCCTCACCTGGAGAATCTACAGAAGAGCAAGGCTTTTCCTATGTGCCTCAGACAGGGGGATAAGAAGAACTATTTCTATTTGATTCTGGTTTTTTCAAAATAAACAACTGGATCCGCCTGAGTCAGTTTTGGTTTTTGCAAAAGTTCAGTTCTGTATGTTAATCTGTCTATATTCTGTATGTAAAGCAAAATCCCTCCACACAGATGTTCTTGCTCTCCAGGACTTTTCCACTGGTTGTAGTCCAGTATGTAAAGCAGGACTAGAAGATTGATAAGGTGACCCAAATGAATTAAATTTAGCAATCCTGATCCAAGAGTTAGGGTTTGTGAACCCCACTGCACAGCTAAAGCATTCATTCTGACAGAAAGGTCTAAAAAGCCTAAAGAGATTTCTGTCCTTTCTGCTTCATTTTCTGACCAGTGAAACAGCTACAATGAATGATTGACTAGCTCAGAAAGTGAGGACATCCCTGCAGACTGAAAACCAAATAACACCTGGGACAAATGTCCAGAGTCTGATCTCATCTTTGTTAGGCTTGCAGTCTGGTTGCAAAATACAGCGCTATTTGAATGCTCTCTTCAAGAGACAATTGGGATTGGAATAACAAAGGTGTGGTAGAATAGGAACTACCTGCATTGTTTGGGTAATTTTCACAGTGCTTTCCTAGTCTGTGCTTCATTCAGCAAAGTACTTAGTTTAGTGTTTCTCCCACAGTGTTTCTCCCGCTTCGTTCACTTGAAAAAGTAATTCATTTAAACGCAAAAGTGTGGCAACAGAACCATAACAGTTTGCTTACGCTGATATTACGTCAAAAATCAAAAGCCAACCAAAAAACTTTCCAAACTGTTGTGTGTTTTCTGGTTTGTTGTGGTTTTGGTTTACTTTTGTGGGGGGAGGAAGAAGGGGGGAGGAAGCGGGAGCGGGTTTTTTTGTTTGTTTCTTTGTTTCTTTCTTTCTTTTTTTAAATCTGCAATTTATTAGTTGCAAAAATAGATGCCTGAGAACAATTAGGTGGAAAATACAAAACGTATCTTTTAGATTAATTCATTGTTCTTCTTGTAAACATCCGGTGGAGTATCACATCCTGGAAAAGGCACTCAGTTTCACTGCATATGGAGGTTAAGGTTTGCTAGTTCCCATGCACTGGCAGACCACAGCTGCTTTGCATACGCACAGAAGAAACACATCTTTCTCTGTAGTCAGATATGTAAACACATCTAGAACGAGGAAATTAATTTTCTCTTATTATTAGCCATTAACCATTACTTTTTTTTGCAACATAATCAGAAATGAAAATAATCAGTAAGTGGATGACCATCATTTGCATTCAGGTTCATGTTACAAAACTACTGAACTAAGTCTTGCTACTCTGAATAATTTTCCTTTATATTATTTACACAAAACCAGCTTTAAGGGAGATAAACCATTTATATTATATAGGTTTGTCCTCTCTTCTGTTTTTATCTCGACTTCTCAGAACATCTCTTTCTCCAAGTCACTTCACACCTTTAAGTCTCCTATTTCCTACTTCTATGACAGTATTCTAAATAGACTGACTCTAATTAAGAAGTAATAATATACTTTATGCCCACCACAGGAATTAGGTTATTTAGATTCCTTAAAAAGAATGCTCAGACCTAATACCATTAAGCCTTAATTCAAGCCCTCTAGATAATTAAGCAGTTTCACTTTTCAGAGTCAAGAGAACCATGCCAAGGCATGTGACAAAGGAAAGACAGAGAAAGAAAGGAACACTGCTGGGGAAAAAAAGGAAAGGCTTTTTTAATTTTATACTATGTGTATCTATATTATTTATATACACACAATCTTCTATTTTTTATATATGCTGTGAAAGGATGCTCTTAGGAAAGGACGGTAATTATAAAATACAAATTCACAAACTAGCAGAAGCTGGATGTTCAGATAGAGACATACCTGGTCTCAGATGTCATCCTGATGTTTACAGACTGATTCTTAGACTTTGATCTTCCTCGCTTTGGTCAGCTCATATTGTGTCAGAGTAGTCACTCCTTTGTTTAAACATTCTCACAAACAACGGTATGAAATCTATAATGGGCACATATACCTCAGTTAAATATTTAGCATTGTTTTTATGTGTATTTAATTAACAGATACAGTGGCTTGTGCTCCACATGGGGCCAAATTTTACCCAGATCTTTTTCATTCACACTGAAATGTGCACCTTCAGTGTTTTAATTAATATTATGCTTTGCAGATCAGAATAATTTTAATTTCTTAGGTAAAGAGGATTGAAATATAATTTTAAAAATCCATTCTCTATTTTCTTATGAAGTTGTGCAGATTCAGAGAGAATCTGCATTAATACAATTAAAATAAAAATCCCTAAAATGTGAGGAATGATCAGATTGTCTAGAATACCTCACTTAAGTGTTCAGCCTAGGAAAAAACCTTGTTCTTTCTGTAAGATCCCTTCTTAAAAAATTCCTGGGTACCTAGAAATCTCCAAGCTCTTCTTTTAAGCTATGACAACATAGCTTAAATTAACAACAAAGGAACATTTCATTTCATTTGTTTCTCCTTTACATTCCTCCCATCCTATACATACTTCTACAATATCTTCAGACTACAATATCAGATGACATCTTAATTGTAATTGTCAAGTAAATTAAACCATTCTTAAAAAGGAAGGACATAGGGAATTTCATGCAAATGAGGATGATGGTTTCATTGCCCATGATCTGGGCTGCCATAGTAGTCAGTGCTGAGTGACAGGAAAAACCCTGCATTTTTCACAAGCAGTGTCTCCATTGTAGTGAGTGTTACAGCCACTGCTACAGATACAGAACCAAAAGCTGTGGATTGATGAAGAACAAAAATTATCACTTGGCTTCAGAATTTGCAGCATACATAAGTCATTCCCTGCATCACGGTGTTTAGGCTACAAATGCGTCATTTAAAGTCTCATAGCTTTAAAGGCTCTGTTAGGACAACTTTACAGGATTTATTGATTCCTATACAAAACTGTCTTTTCAAAATTTGTTCTATGATCCAGCAGTCTTGTCTCAATGCAGTTTTTTCTTGATGGACTTGTCCACTGTTGTGCTTTTAACAACTGTTCATAATTTCTTTATATTGTGTTATGGAAAAGACAGTTTATAGCAGTTTTAGTAGACTGATTTCAAAGTTATAATTGCTTCGGCTAACATTAAAAAGTCTGTGCCAGTTTAAGATCAATCAGTGACTTAGAAAAAAGACAGTCTCTTTCCTTTTAATTTAATACGAGGATAAGTTGGAGATCTGGCACTGAAACAAACTGAGAGAATTACATAAAAAAATCACCGTTCCAGAACACATTCCATATATTTCAAAATGACCTAAAGTTTTATGCAGACTGTAAACAGAGCAAACATTTATTCAGAAACCAAGTGGGAACTATCTCACCAAGACAGTTTAATTTTGGTCCCAGGCTCCTTCAAACTCATACACATTAGTAAGAAACAAAAGGGGATTGTAAGATTTTAAATGCAAGTCTTATTATTGAAAAGTCATTTTTGTATTTTAATTATTATTATTATACAAAAGTATAAGTACTTTGGTATTTGACAGAGAGGTGTGGCTCCAGAGTTAGCACTGAAGTTTCTTCATAGGTACTGCTAAAGGCAGGGACATCGTTAAATTGATTTTGAAACAGCATCACCCCACTCCTTTGAAAATACCTTTGAGATTATTTCAGTAGCACCTTGCTGATGTTGCAACAAAGAAAATAGTTAGGTCAGAGACATTAACATTCCTTTGCATTGCTATTTCTGTTGCATGACTAGACAGCTGAGCCCATTAAACTAATCCGGGGCTGGTGTTTTCCCCAGTTTGGCAGATCATGTGGATCCTTACAGATCCATAAACAATGTACAACAGAACCAAGCTTCTCTTTTTTCACCCCTTTATTTTTTTAACAACAGCTTTGTTATCACCTAGAATTTAAAGTGCCAGTTCTGTAAAGTGGCTTAATCTTGCTCAACTTTGAGCAACTCTGTAATACCACAGGACTCAGCAGGAATTACTTATGTGCAGAAAGTGAGACTTTAGGCCTTGCTGAATTGAAACCTCACCTGGTATTTTTATGTGCTGGATTGAACCTCAAAAATTGACCTTGTTTTGGTGAAATTAACACCTGACCTCTAGCAGCAGATCTGGAGAACACTGACGTTGAAATTAAACTGCTTTTATTGGTGTTTTGGAAAAATAAGGTCATCTGCAGTCTTGACTACCTGCGTTAAAGATGGTGTTAGTGGAACTAAATAGCTGCTACTTACTTGGGACGTTAATTATATACAGCTGGGACTATACTTCAAGTGATTCAATGTAATATCATGGCCTGGTCCCTTTCTAGTCTTCCCTCACGGTAATAGAAAATTTTACGTAAGCTTCTGAAGTGTTTGCTATTGCTAAATCTGGCTGCACACTGGTGACAGACAGTACTCTCAACTCACTCATGCATTAGAGGGATGGTCTGATACCTCCTTTCCCCTAATGTTAATAAATTAAGTTAATTCAGTATATATACTCTCTTGATTCTATCTGGTAATTGATCAGGAATCTGTTTCTTGATTTTTCAGAGTTCCTTGAGAACTAAAAAGATTATACTTTCAAATGTTCTTTTTTGAAAAAGGTGTTGTCTAATGTTTAGAGCAAATGATAGGCAATGAGTAATCTTAAATTCAAATCCAAACATTTATTTTTGAAATGTTGTATGACACAGCCTTCCTTTCCTTTGATTTAATTTCTCTTAGTACAGACTCTATAATAGCACTATATAAATACATTTTGAATCATTATTGAATTAGAAAAGCAATTGGATAGTCTGGGTGATCATGCTGTGAGAATGCTACCATTCATATTTATGTGAGGTAATGCACTGTGTCACAGTCCCTGCTCATCTGAGGCCTACTGACCTTCTCTGACCACAATTAGAGAGAATGTGATGTGTTTCAGCAAACCTTCAATGCCGTGGTGAGGAGAGGCTGTATCCTTTTTCCTTTGTTGCCACTTCAGCAGCAGCTCTCCTGATACATCTGTCACTCATCGCACACCCAAGCCTTTCACAACTTTCTTTGTCACACCAGCCAGTGCTTCCTTCCATCCTACTGGATCTGAAATCTACCTGTGAATGAGTACAGCAATAGGTACCTGTTTTATGGGAACAAAAACCTGTTTTCAGAAAATATACTTTGGCCCAGACAATGCAAGTTTTGTCCAAAGTGGAGTCGTTTTTGTGGAGTTGTCCCTATATTATTTCCATTTGCTCTGTCTTCTCAGTTGCACTCACACAATACACTGACAGGAGAAGCATCTTCTAGCAAGGTATCTTCCCCCAGTCTGCTGTTGATCCTGGCAGCTGGAAAATTACCGACCTTAAGGCTGGAATATTTTGCTTATTAACCTCTTGCATTTTTTCTAGTTTTCAGTTGTGGTCTTGTTTAAGCAGCTGTATTTTCAACTGCTAAGTCAGAGGTTACAGTTCTATAGCATTAGAGGTGGCAATTGAAGTAATTTTCAGATGAGACAACATTAGTTTCTATTTCAGGTTTTTCTGGAGAAAGCAGCTGCCAGATCCAAGTCTGAGATGAAATAGACAAAAAGTCAAAGTGGGTAAATCACATTCTAGTAGATGCTAAGAACTGAGATGCAACATTTTTCTGTGTGCCTGTAAGGCAGGAACTTTCTAGTGCATCATCCAGATGGCCTCTGATTTCCAAATCCATTTTCAGGCATCAGTATCAAGAATCCCAGTAGAGCTTGGTGAAAAAACAGCAAAAATGATAAGCGGGAAGTGAGCACTAAATCCCAGTCTTTCAGTTACAAAGATTATCAACCTCAGTCTTTGCTACAAATAAAAAACCTAATAATGGCCTTCAATAAAGTCTGACTGCATAATAAAACATTATGTAGAAAAAATTACATACATTTTTTTTTTCTCAGCTGCACTGTTCTAAAGTGACTTCCAGCTTCCATGTGCCACCTGTCAGTGAGTGGATATTGCATTAAGTGGGCCATTACACTGGCTCACCATGGCAATTCCTGTGTTCCTATCACATTTTAGTCTCAGATCTGTATTCAGTCTGGATAGGAATGCAAATCTTTGACGAATTTCTTTTCCTGTTCATGGAAGAGTTATTTCTCCCTTTAGCTACCAACACATGGTGTTGAATAACATGCAGAGGCCTCACATGTGTACAAGAACTGGGATGTCGTGTAAATTTTTGTGCACTTGCTGCAGTTCTCTCAGTCAGTCTGTGTCCTCGAGGTCCACCTGCAGAAGACGACATTAGGCATGAGGGAAGAAACATGAGAAACACAGAATCAAAGAAGAAATGTCTGCTGAATGTTTTTCCAAAGTTTCAAGCCAGTGGTTATGCTGAATCTTGAACTCGGTCAACACTTGCTTAACAGGTATGAATAGCAGGTGCCTCCCACTGCTTAGAGCTCTGGTGGATTCAGATTATTTATAATCCAAGCTCAGTTTTGTATTTGTCTTATTCCCTTGGTGAACTCACTTTCACCTGGCTGCAGTAGTCTGACAGAGACTGTCCTTAATATTCTCACAAGCAGAAAGGCCACTCAGGGCTCACTTTCTGTAAATGAAGGGACTGAAAAGAAAAAAACTCATCAAAAAATATAGGGAAGTGCATCTTCAAAGCAGCATTGTATATTATGTGATTAGTCTTAAATGAACCAGTTAAGAACTAGGATATAATCCTGAGCCATGCCCTTGAAAATATTACTTTACTTTCATTAAAATATGATAAAAATTTCTTCATCCATAACTATCTTGCCATAACCACTTACAATTCATTTATCATACAACAGGATTGAAATATGTAAATATCGGAGTTTCAGGACTAGAGGGACCGTACTGCCTTTTACATACTGGAATAATTTTCAAGAAATTTTAAATGTTTTCACAAGACCGTTGTTTTCCTCTTTCATCCCCCTTTTCAAAGTTCCTTTTTTTCTTTGACAAATGCTCATAAGAAATCCACATTAAAAAAAAAAAAAAAAAAAAAGTTTGTACTATTATATTTCATAAAGTACATTACAAAAAAAGATCATATTTGGCCCAAAATTGCTTGGTCCTCAAAATTATAGTATTTGAGAGACTTCTGCCATCTCATTGTTTCTGACACCTCACACATATGCTCTGTTTCTTTCTTTTACTCTATAGGTAGATTGTAGGTGCTTTGGATGAATGACCTTTTTTCTGGAATCAGTTTTACAGGATATAGCACACAGTGCTGTGACTATGTCTCTTGTGAGAGCAATAATTTTTAAAATCATGATTTCTTTTAAACTACTAAATTTAAAATTAGGTCTCGGAATTATGCACTCAAGAGAGAGGACTTATAGACTCTGTGTGAAATATTAATGCAAATGCTTTGAGAGTGGTTCTGACAGGGACACTTGTACACGTGTCATGACATCAGTGTCTAACCATCCATGTGTGCATAATGATATCTGATCTGCATAGCTGGCTGGGAAGTCTGTGCAGATCCCAAAAACAAAGTTTCAGCTTACCTTCTTTCTACTGGTAGGTTAATGTGTCTGTCCCAGTAACAAATTGCCCTACCTCATTTTTTTATTGTAGTAACTGCAAATTAATCATTAAAAAGCTAACCCACCCCATGCTAGTGGGCTGATTGGGATTTTTCACGTGCACTGTGAGAACAGAGATGGTACTATGATCAATCTTGTGTAGCACTGAGAATTACTCCAGAATATCAGCACTCTGACCCTCTATAGAGAAAGGTACAGAGGACCTCTGTATTTCCTAAAGTTACTGTTGTTTGCCAATTGTATCAGAAACTTAATTATAAATAAATACATCATATACTTACTGGTGGAATAATACAGAAATATACCAGCATGTACAAAACGGAAAATCAGATATCTTCCTTGTTGCTAAAACCTAGACTTTAGGGCACAACCCCGTTACCTTGGGGACACTAGGTGTTTCTTTACAAAACTTCAAGTCTCACATGTGCTGAAATGTACCTCATTCCTGTACACTTGCAGACAGTAACTTCAATCACAGTAAAAAGCAGCTGCATAACACAAAGCCCGGAGACAGTTTTCCCACCTGAGCTCAGCTGGAGTCTGCCCAGCAGAGTGAGCCACGCTGGAGGTGCCAGGGATGGTGCAGGAGCAGCAGGCAGAGGCAGCAGCAGCACTGACTGTGCAGCTCTGCCCATCCTTCTGCAGCCAGCGCTGGATCAAAGCTCTTCAGTGCTCTGATGTGTTTGCAGCCTGGTGCAGCAGATAATCCTCTTAACAAAGAGACATAAAACTCCTAAACATTAACAGCAACAGAAGGTCACTGCTCCTTTTCCTAGTGGATGAACTACAACCCCCAGGTTTGGTGACCAATGTCATAAGAATAGAAGGACTTGATTCAGAATTTAGTTATGATCATTTGCTTTAGACAATTTATACCAGTATACCCATCTCTTATCAACATACAAGAATTACTGTAGGGCTAATTCCTATTTATCTTCAGAAAATTCCTGTGCTGTGGAGGACACAGTTGCTCTTTTTTTTACTAGAATCCTTCTTTGCATTTGCTGAAAAAGTCACAAATATAATGTAGAGCCTTGAAGTAGACTGAGCAACCAAATGGCATGGTTAACATACAATAAGACAGAATGAAGAGAATCTTGTGAGGTGAGCAGTGAAAGTAGGACAGTAGTAGTAATGGACCTTCAACAGGTTTACCAAGGATAAGTAGTAAAACTACTGTGAATTGTGACTTCTGAAATATCAGAGCAAAAATCTATTTAATAAAATTCATTGATCTTCTGCAATTCCATTCTTACTACCTTCTTTGTCTTTTGCAGTGGTTGTCAGAGGAGCCATTATTACCACAGAGAAACTGGTTTTACTTAAATCATCCTCTTTATCTAAGGATATCAAAGTGCTTGTCAAATTGAGCAAAGCCTCGTGAATAAATGTCCCATGTCAAAATCATTATTCAGATATTATATGGGGAAAGGAAAAACATGATGTTATTGGGTATTTTGCCTAAGGAAGCACACAATGCTTGTAGCAAGACAAAATTGGAAGTGATATTTTCTGACTTCCTAGCATAATTATTACCCTCACACAATTCATTTTTACAGCAGCTAAATGTTGAACACTGTGCTTTTAAATGTTCAACTGGCATAAAGATTAGGTGAGCTGTGGAAAACAGCAATGTTATTTTAAGCAAAGACTATGAATTTTAACTGTAGATATTCAAATAAATATATAAACCAAAACATCTTTAAATATGTAGCTTTATCACATTATTTCCTTTCTCTGAAATGTTCAGTGACCATCAGCTGTGCCTTATACTAGACAGACCACAAGATAGTTACTGTGTAGTCTGCACTTAGTCATCGAAAAAGGATGAATCACTTCCAACTATGAAAAAATTAATCTCTGTCTTAGAATTTTACAAAGCACTCTAATAATTAAAGACAAAAATGTGAGTTTGTTGCTGTCTCAGCCATAAGATATTGCTTTTCAAAAATATCTAAGAAATTTTATGCTTATTTCATAAAGACGCAAGAACAACAACTGCAAAGCATTTAATACTTGAAGAGTTTTTGCTTCAGAAGGAAACAATAAGAGAGGTTTTCTTAAAATATAGGCTTGACTTTAGTTAATTTGTATTTAAATATATTGTCTAAAGTAATTCAGAGGCTTAACTGTAAACACAGCATTGTCTGGTTGGGGGAAGAAAATACCCAGGTGGAAATAAATTTCTTGAAGAATTCCTGGAAACCAAGTTATTTTTATGGAATATGGTCTTAGATGAACAGATATGGAACCTTGAGACTGTGGTGGGTTGATGCCTGGCTGCCAGGCACATGCACAGCTGCTCTCTTACACCCCCTTATCAACGGGGCAGGAGAGAAAAGACAGGAGAGATGAAAATTCTCGTGGATCAAAGAAAAGACAGGGAGATCGTGTACCAAGTACAGTCACAGGCAAAACAGACTTGATTTGGTGAAAATTAATCTAATTTTTTCTCAATATACATTTGGATAGTGAGAAACAAAGATGAAATTAAATTTAAAGGCTAAATCTTCATCTTTGTAGACTAGAGATCTGAATTGAAAAATAAGTCCTTAAATTTCTTTCTGTATCTAATCATAGCTGACTTATGACATGAGACACACTAAGTAACTGCACTGGGAGATAAGATGGACTGATGGCCACTCTGCACAGGGTCCCTGGTATGGTTTCTGGAAGGAAGAGCATTTACAAATTGCCTATTTTGGCCAAAGATTGGCCAAAGATTATTTATGATTCAGAATGATAAGTAGATCATGTAGGTGTACTATTTATATATGATCTTAGTGGAGGATTCTCATCAACATCTATTGTCTTTCTGCAGTAACATAGAAGTCTGTTACATAATTCTTAAGATTAAAAGCAATTTTTTTGTGTCTATGTTTTGGACATTTTACATTCTTTACATGTACTAATATAATTGGAATATAGCATAAACAAACAGAAAGGCTGCTGTCCTGTTAAAAGTTTTATCTTTAAAGTAAGACATAGAAATTTTAAATTTTCATGTCCTGTGACATTTACAAAGTAAATCATTATGTAAAATAAGACTATTTTTAGTGAAAAAAATCGATATTACTTTGAAGGTGTATGCTTTTTTTTTGTATATAAGTGCATACAAGGGTTTTTTCACTTGCAGAGGGCAAAAGCCCAAAGGCTCAATTTTGGGTACAGGCAGTATAATGGACTGGATGGAACAGAGGCTACACTGGTACTCTTTGCTAATACACTTGGACACAGACATGCAGTGTTAAACTGTATGTGCATTCATTAAAATAATCCAATAATGTCTTGAAATAAGCTGCAGACCACTTAATAGATGCACAAATAGAGCAGGAAATGAATTTTTGAAATAGTTTATTGTTGATCTTAGCTAGGCAGATTAATATTATTCCAGTAATTACTTTCATCTGCTACTACACCCATTTTATCTTTTATAACCTCAAGCAGGCTTGTGCTAGAGCAATTAGCCTTAAAATATGCAGCAGAATCAGAAGATTTTGTTGTCTTAAGATGAATGTGTATAAAAATATCTACTTATTTAGGTAGAACAGATGAAAATTGAACTGGATGACCTTTAAAGGTCCCTTCCAACCTGGACTATTATATGATTTTGTAACACATATATCACAATGCAAATAATTCTGATCCAGTTTGATGAAATATGTCCAAAAAAGTGATAGTCAGTCAGTGTTGTTCTTAAGTTCATGACTAAAAACTTAGAACAAAATAATTTCTCCTAAACTTTTACAGGTTGATAAGGACTATTACGAAATATAATGTGTTCTTGAATTCCTGAATGTAATTGGAGACAATTAAAAATAGTAGGACTTCATATTAAAAAACAAACATAAGCCTCTGCTAACTGCAGAAGAATTTTCAATGGTCCATAGAAAAATGAAGCTGGAATTAAGGACTAATATATTTTAAAGTATCTAGAAAAGTATTTTAATATAGGTTAAAATTGTTAGTGATCAGTCAGAATAGGTTTTTTACAAAAAGTAAAATGAATCTAGCCACATGAAAAGTTGAAGTGAAAATTTCTTGAGCAATATTCCTTTAGAGAAAATTCCAGAAGTCCTGTTCTTTTCAGACCACATCAACTAAATAAACACGAGTTGTTTATAATTCACTGGAGTTAAGAGGCACTTGTGATTACCAGAAATGAAAGCTTGTCTTTAACTCTTCAGTTGTTACGTTCTTCACCTTGCAAAAACAAGGACGTGGCCTGTGAAGGAATAAAAAAAAAGTAAAACAAACTCTCTGTTTCCCTCAGGCTATTCAGAAACTATGAAAAACATTAATATCCTGGATAGTAGTCAAGTTTTTCACAACATATTTCCTGAGAAACCCAGCTCCCTTCAGGTAAGACAAAGTTTAACAATAGTTTGGTTGTACAGCTAATGGAGCACAACCGTGAGAGGACTGATTGGTTGCCATCAAATGCCAGGCTGAGTCAGAACAGCCTCCTGGCAGACAGGAGGACACATATTTAGTCTGACTTAGGCACAAACCCAGCTGCTCAGGCTGCAGGCAGGTTGCTGCCCTGGTGCCCCACGGGTCTGTGTTCCACTGCATGTGCAGGTGTGCAGCAGCCTGACACTGAGCCCTGCTCCCCAGAGACTTTGCTGGGCCTTGCTCAGAAAAGCTCACTGAAAAGAAGGGGACTTTCTGCTCTTGCTGCTGCTCCCAACCAGTGCTGGGTGTATGTCTTGGGATGACTTTATGAGTGTATCCCCTATCACCACTCTATGCCCAGAAGATGAATCCTGTGCCTTTAAGACTGGGTGCAAGAAAAAAAAAAGACTGAGCAAACTTTTCAAAACAATTTCTCAAGGACACACGCAGCTCTCTCTGGGCTCGGCGGCAGAGTGTGGAGGGCAGCGACCTTGCTCTTCAGACAGCTCTCAGCTCCCTTTCTCCAGAGAGAGAGAGTTTTCCTGAGACCTTTTTTGGATTTCTTCCTCCTTCTTTTTTGGGACTGTTCTACAACACCGGACCACACCAGGGGAGAACTCCTTTTCCAAGGCCTCCTGGAAGGGGCCCCCATTGACCCAGCTCTGAGGAGGGAAGAGGCCACACCAAAGAGGACTCTGAATTTTTCCAGGTTTCTCTCCACAGTGAGAGATTTNAGTGTAACATACAGAAATTAATGTGGGACCAGAGACTGGAGCCAACAACTGCCCCAGTGGTCAGGAGTCCTGATCACAGGTTTTCTCTCTGCTGCCAATCCATTGTACTGTCTATCCAATAGATGTGCATGAGGAACACGAACTCAAGAAAATGACTGATGGGAAACTCTCCTCGGTCAAGAGATCTACATGTGGATGCAAAATGGAAAAGCTAGCAAAGAGCAGCACCTGCAATGCAATCTTTTGTGAGAGTGACCCATTCTTGTCCGTGCCTTTATCAAATAATAACTAGCAACCAAATCATTGCTGCATGGTAGTGAGACAGATCCAGGTTCAAAGGTTACTTCTTTAGAGTAATTTATTCTTGCTAATCACTTCTTTCCAAATAATTTTTCTGTTTGCTCCCAAATGTTTCTTTCTTTCTTCACTGCTTCCTTAGACTTCCTTAGACTCCTGACATGGAGACTTTTTTTTCTCACTTCAAGTAGAAAATTGTTCCACATCTCAGATAATTTTTCTGAGCAATCAAATGGCTTTTTTTTAAGTTTTGCATGGAGACATCCCTTATTTTTCCTTGAAGCTGAAATTCTCCATCTCACCAAGTGTGACCACTGGATTTTTCTTTTTTTCCTATTCTCACTTTGTATTATTAATATACCAAGTGTAAATTTTTTTTCATAAGTATCAAAAAGTGGTGTAAATATCGGCAGCACACAAACTCTTCTCAAAAAAAGCTCTTCATGTCATATGTGTAGAGTTTGTTTAAAGTTTTTGATGATCTATAAAGTAATCTTTTCAGTGTGTAGCATATTCAGATGCCTTTACAGACCTCAGCATGCTGCTGCCTAAACAATTTATCCCCTGCTGCAGAATAATTTAAGCCTAGGCACTTTCCATTTTATTTTTTTGTGCATAGCTTTCTTGAATGTATCCGACCTTGATGTGTTACTAACACCCTGCCATTTATGCAGCAGCTTCATTTGATGAGGCAAACTCCTTCATTAAATCAATCTTCAGGCATTTGCAGCTCAAGATGTGAGACGTGTTTCAAGTTAACTTATCTCCCGGAGTAGATTAGTTACACGTCTAAGGATCTCCACTCTCCATTTTGCTTTGCTCCACATTCATTGCAGTTTGAAGAGCAACTCCTTAAGGCAGAGTGGTTACGTACATCGTGTGACAAGCAAGACACCCCGCGGGAGTCCTGGGAAGGCCAGGAGGGAGCTTTCACCTCGTTATCTCTCTCACATCTGAGAGAGTTACATCACTTAAACCATGTTTAAGTACAGATGGCCCAGGTGTTATTGATAGAATTTCATACCCCACTTTGCAACTTTTCTGCTTTTAGTTCCATGGATTTAAAATGTTTTGTATGGAATTGTAGCCCCACGGGGGCCTATGCCTCAAAGTGCATCTGTTTTGTGGCACAAATACCTCAGACTCTTGAGTCGGCTTTGAAACAAAGTGGGGAAAAAGCAACTCAGAACTCCAGGCTCTGGAAGGACAAGGTATGCACTGGATCTGGGAGATCTAAGCAGTTGTGGGAGGAATGCAGTATCAAGCTATACAATACTGCAGAGGATGAAGCAAGGGTGAAGTCAGGGAAAGAATTTCCATTTCTTTCCAGCTGCTGTTTTTTTTTCTAATGAATTGATTCATCTTTAGAAAACCATGAACTCCCTTAAAGTTAGAGCCCATCAAGTATAAGCTTAAGTTTAGAACTGGCTGCCAGCTACCAGTGACTACTTCTCTTGCAGCCAAGTAGTTAAGGGAAAAACTGAAAGAATCAGGACATAAGTCTTTAATTGTTGCTGTTTTTACAAAGGGTACTGCAAAATATTTGCATAGCTTCCGCACAGCAGTTATAAGTATTTCACCCATGTCCTTCTAACTCCTTTTTCTTCTTTTCACAATGTTCAGAGTGCCATAAAAATATAAAGTAACATATATCAGCTGCTGCAGCATACAGTAACAGAAGCAAATTCCAAGGTATCTTCCAGCTGTAAACCTTCTTGTGCTGCCCCTGTAGCCATGCTATGTTGTCCATCTGAAAAATCACACAGTGCAGGTGATAACGAGGAGTTATCCTGCTGATCCTCCCTCTTGCTTTGGAGTATGCAGCACTACAACGTCATTTAACAGTGCAGCAGTCTGACTCATAACACCATTCTCACCTTGACAATCAATAACTGGTTTTGCACCCATACCTGACCCCACAAAGTTTTTTACACATTTGGCTGATCGTTTGGTTTTTGCAGAATAATTCTGCAGGGAAAAGTGTAAACAGGCAGACGTTTTAGTGCCAGAATGAAAAAGCAAAGGGAATAATGTTTACTAAGAAAAGAGTGGTTTACATTCTCGTAAACCTACACCAATCAGGAAAAAGGCCATGAAAACAGATACTTATCAGTTTCCTCTGTCTCAATCATATCTTAATCATGGAAGACATGGACCATCACCTGGAGTAGGGAACATAAAACACCTGGCTGATGATGTGGACATAAATGTAGATAACGAAAGAGACCCATTATAGCATCAGCTTCATTCAAATTCTGAGTAAACATCTGTAAAATATATACTAGGGATAGTTATGGTTGCTAAGACTGATAGAAAACTATTAAAAGTTGGGATTTCTCACTTTAACTTGGCAGCTGACATGCTTTTTTAACATCAGCAAACTTTAATAAAGCTGAGGGGAAAGTGCTATTTAATACATGCACAAATACTGCATATAAATGTAAGTATAAATATAAGGTATCTGCCTTGGTTCTCCAGAAACTGCCGCTTTGTTAACTGTGTTTCTAGCAGCCAAATATCCTAATTTGTATAATCTTGCAAATTCATAATAGTGATCATAATCATGATTCTGGCAGCATCATGAATTAGTAGTCCACGAATTCTCCAAAGCAATCCAAAAGTCTTGTGTAGTGGTTTGCAGTGTGGGAGTTGAATAGAAATGCACATTAATAATCCCACTTACCAGCTCAGAAAGGTCCTCTATGTAAACTCCATTCTTTTCCGCGGAAGAGAGAATAACATTCATTGCCTTCAAATTGTTATGACCCCACTACCAGCATGAGGCTTGCCAGCCCCAAAATAGTGGCCACACACAGTTTACTTCTGCCAACAGTGAAATAACATCTTGGTCAGTTGTCCTATCTATGTGTTCTCATTTCAAGATGGTGGAGTAAGCTCTTCAAGTCATGCCATTAATATTTCACCAAAACATAATATTCACAAAATATTAAAAATATTATTTTATGTCGTGTTCATATTTTGCCTGTTCCATCCATTTTGTGAACATTCTAGCTGAATTGTCATTCACTGTGTTGTTCAGTACAGCAAGTTTCAGGAAGTGTGTCCTAGCATATCTTGCCTAACAGCTGTGGAAAGGGAGAGGTCTCTTCCATCCCCATTCATTTGCTGAGACACATTGCTGCCCACTGGGAACTGCTGCTTCCAGGTTTCCTGGCCTCAGAGCACCTTTTAAAGCCAAACACTGACAACATGTCCTGGCAGGAGCTTATGCAGAGTAATAAAACATAAATTTTGCCTTCTTAAATAGCAGTAACTTTTTGCCACATGCAAGGTGAGTAAATGTACATGACCTGACCGACTGCCAGGCAATTAGTTTTTTGAGGCCAGTGCCCACAACTTTCCCCCTAAGGGTGGCAGAAGGAAAGCATGGTGTGACAAGGGAGTTGTGGCACTCTGGAGGTCGATATCTGGCCAGGCACGGTGTGACACTGAAGAACCAGAGTAATTGAGGATGGTCACAGGCAATATGCATTGGCAGAGCAGAGCACCACACAATTATTTCCCTAATAGTATGACCTCTAGGCAAAGCCTAAGGCTAAAGAATGAAATGAAACATTTAAGAGAAGTCTCACTTGGAGCTTTAGCTTGGAGGCTAATCCTAAACTCACTATGTCTGTAACAGTAGTTTTGAGAATTATGTCCTGAGTTGATCTTTGCAACATTTCTGTACCTACAGAAAATCCTAAACATCCCTATGGGTAGCTCAAGGTACAGTGATAAAAAAATAATGTCACCACCAGCATCTTGACCAGCTTTGTTTCTCAAGGTTTGCATCTGATTTATTCAGCATAAGGCTGTAGTGTTAATCTCACTTTAAAATACATTAAAAACATCAACAGGGAAATATCAGCCTTCACTTTGTAAGATGCCATTTTGATCTCAAGGACAGCTAAGCAGAGGAAATTTAAGTTCAAAGAAACAGTGAGATGTTTTGCTTTGCTCAACTGACCTTTAGTGATTCTGACTGCAGAAAATGTGCCTCCAGTTTGACTCATTTTTTCGCCCTCAGATACAATCTCAGTTTGTCATTAAGGACTGTTACTAAAGCAGCTCTTGAGAAAGCATGCTGCTTTTTCCCCCAGTTATAGTGAGGAGCATAATTACAGGATAAGCTGTGATGAATTTATGCCAACATGTTCAGCTCAAGTCACATGCCAGAAAATAAATTAACTGAAATAGAAAGCTGAAAAAGCTAAACCTTCACCTGTAGTGCATTCTCAAACTACACATTTTAATCGGATACCTTTTTTGCTGTACAGAAAGACCTTTCATTTTCCCAAATGTACAGCTGTTTCTTCCTCTAGGCTTGCAGTCCGTTGAAAATAATGGTCCTGCTTATCTCTCTTGCTATGAAGATTTTATGAAGGAAGCATACTTAATGTAATCAGATTTGTTGTTCAAAACGCTGGGTGTTTTTATAGTGTTATGGTCAAAATTTCCTCATTCTTATCCACTCAAACTTGGCACTGGAGGAGGTTTTATTAACAATATATTTGTTGAAAATATACTATTGATAGTTTCTAAATCTGAAAGGGAAGAAAATTATCAGAACAGGTCCAGTTTCAAATTTTGAGCAATTTAATTTTCATTTGAAAAATGCGTTGTGCTCCTTTCTCTTTATTAAAATTTAAAAATGAAAGGCTTCAAGCTAACTGGGCTGAGGAAAATATATCTGTAGCTCTTGGGACTGGACAACTCCTTCATTTGGGATGAGTGTTGGTCATACATTTGACCACCAGAACATCAGACAGAGTCTTGCTTGCCTTCTGTGTTCACAAATGTTGAATTATGTTTTTAGTGGAGAATAAAAGCAAAGGGTTATATCCTGCCCTGTGCCAGCATTTCATGAGCCTGGCTTCACCCTCCCAGAAGGTGTGCCCACTTTCCTTGAGATGATTTATGTCCACTGTACCCACTTAGCTGCTCAGCTGGTATGACTCAGCTGTGGATTGTTAAACAGTAAAGTGACAACAGTGTGGGGAGCACCATGCACGGGAAAGCACTATGACACAGGGCCCATGAATTTGGCTTGATACCATGCCTTAGACTCAGTGCTGAAACCTGGTGCCTTAGTACTTAGAGGTCACCATGCCCCCAAACCTGGACCAAGCAAAGCTTTAGGTACCTAACAGAATATAGGAAGAGTGAAGGTCTTTATAGTCAAAATTTCCATTCTAAAGCCTGTTCTCTAATTACAACTCTCTGGAGGCACATAAACTTTGTAATGGGACTGTAATCTTTAAAGCTCTTCCTTTCTAGCATGTATGGAAGCATCATGTTCTGGTTACACTCAGCAGCTCTGCTCCTCTCAGCCCCTATGTTTAGTCACTTCTCTGCCACCTCTGCCGTGGTAGCAGAATATCCCTGGTCAAGTAGGACCACTAAAAGTGTGGTGGTTGGAACTGATTTCCTCAATACTAAGGACAAAGAAATATCCAATAGATCTTCACTCAATGATTTTGTCCAGAGTGTAAACAGTTGATAATTCCAGTTCCACTCCTGATGGAAAACACCAGTTTAAGATTTATTCATAGCACTCTTAACATTAGTGACCTCCTAAATTTCTACAGTTAATCTCCAAATCTCATGACTTTTCTGAGAGGTGAAGGTATGGCATTTTTTCCAGTAAAGAATATGATTTCTGTGTGAGAATTCCTGTTACATCTCTTGCTTCTTAAATAAACAGATAAAAAACAGAAAGGAGAAACAGAAATGTATAACTGTCACCCAAAAGGGAGAACATGGTTCTAACTACAATTTTCTAATCTGCTTCCAACATATCATACTTTATGTACATCCTCCTTCCAAGAGCCTTACAATCCTCTTTCCAATTTCTATCAATTAATACAATTCTCTAATTTAATTTGATGTGTCTATTGTAATTTATTACATTTACTCTTTTTCATATTCATAACAGAAACTTGGTTTTAATAGTCACATGAGATAATCTGACTCCATTAATAAAATATTTAGAAACTTTTGGCAATTAAGTTGCAGACTAGCCTTTTTCTTAGATGGACGTATCTGTCTGCAATGTGGAGAGATATAATCAAGACTGGGGTGGGGGAGGGAAATAAATCTATATCTAATATGATCTGAAATGTCAGGAGTTTTTAAAGATTTTTTGGGGTTTTTTTTGGTGCCTGGTATCTGCTTGTTGTTTAGTTAATCAAGTGAATGTATCTACTTTTGACATATTTGATCTTAAATTTCATTAGATGGATATGAAAGGTGAAATTAGCTTCCTAGATGGGAATAATTGAGAAATTATGAGAAAAAGAAATTCTATGTTGAAAAAAATTAAAATAATTCCCATCCAGAGGTTAAGTAGTTTAACTATTTAATTCACTGTTTTTTTCAGAGGATGCATCTAAACTATGCTTCTTTTCCCAAAGTAAATTAATCTGAAGGTTGCTCCACTAAAGTCTCCTGCCCAAAGTCTCCTGAAATGGAAAGAAAACTCCCACTTCAGTACTATGGGATTTTTATCAGGTCTCAGGGGTTAGAGAGACTTTTCTTAGTGTTAGAAAATTATTGTGTCTTTTAGAACGAGAAGTAAATTTTCCTTCAGAGAAACCAAGTCTACAGTAACTGCTGGTGAGTTAGAGGTCAAATTTGGGTTACAGCAGCAGAGCAGCAGGAACAATGCTTCTCCCAGCTAGTTCTGTTAGATACTTAATGGTCTCTGAACATTCCCTCTCACAAATCTATTGTAAGCAGTTTCTCATAACGATGGAAGAACAAAAAAAACCATTCTGTTCTATAATACTCCTACCAAATTTGAGAGAGCCAAAAGGTTCTAGTATCTGCTCGTCCATGTCTACCTGCCTAAACACCTCATTAGCAGTGGCATAGAACAGCAAATTACTGAAGAATCACAAGTTACAGCATTCTTAAATGCTGCTGTAGTAAAACTAATAAAATGGAAAGGCTCAAATGAGTAGTTTAAATCTGCCTATTTCAAATTCTGCTTCTTGATTTTACATTGCTGTGATGAACTTTAGCAATGCAGTGAAAATTTATAATCCTTTATATTATAAGGAACCCAAACTACTACCTGCAGTGTCTGTTGTACCCAGAGAACGATAGAATAAACTGGTTAAGTTTCAAATAACACTGCAAACTGAGCACGGAGAGGAGAGCAGCCCAACCTCATGACTGAAGAAATATCACATGGTAAAACAGAGAAAAGGATAGACTAACTAAAAATATTCTGATCCTGTCTACTTCTTCCCCATAGAAGCCCCATGACTACATGTGCAGGGGAAAGTTTGACTAAAAGAGGATTCTAATACAAATTACCCAGATATTTCTGATAGGGACAACATGTTGTATACTCAGTTTTTATTTATTGATGTGTTTCCTATCAATGATGTTACGTTTGGTAAAAATAGAAGTTGCATCATACCATGAGCATATTTGTGAAACAGGGACCAAATTTTCAAACCTGGACCCACATAAAAACATCTTTGTCCCCAGAGGGAGAGACAGGGTGTCCTGGAAAACATCATGTTCCCTGGTTCCAGGTCAGGGCCCTCACATCATCATCGGTCTTCTGAAATTTTCCTACTTTTCTCTAAAAAACTATTTTCTTATTTTAATGCCATGCCTAAGCAGAAAATATAAAATATATTTTATAGGTTTTGGTGTTGAAAAGAATGCACAATTTGTCTGTTCCACCAGAAATGTTTTCTTGAATTGAATGACTTTAAATAGAAAAAAATTTAGACACAGAAATCTCTATTTGTGAAGTCCTCAGAGCTCTAATATGTATTTTAAGGTTCTTTACTCTCATCTTTATGAAGAGAAAAATACAGCATCTTGATTAAAGCAGGGTCAAGCTCAGTGACCTTGTTAAGGATTAACTGGTTCACAAATGGGTTTAAAGAGAAGCTGCTGCTACATACAAGCTGTTTAATATTAATCTGAAAAAAACCAACACACCCAGATTATCAAAGCAAAAGCAAAGGGGTGATTTGACCATTGCGTGTTACAGTTGCTTGTACATGGAAGATGTTTGTTAGTCAGGACATTCTAAATCTTGCTGAAAAAATCATAAAAAATTGAAGGGTAAAAAGTCAAGTTGGACAAACTTAACCTTTAAATAAAATGAAAATTCCTGACAGGTCTTTGAGGAGCAATTAGACATGAGGAACAGTTTATAGGAAGAGATAATGAACTCACTGTAAGTTGAAGTCTTTAAAACAGAGATGTCAAATGTCATCTCTGAAAAATGTACTTAAATACAGGGTGTATTTCTGCAGCTTCTGGAAGATATTATCTGTCTGTGTATCCCTTGCATGAGAGCTAAGGGAAGACAGCGGGTGGGGAAGAGCTAGGTCATGATGTTTTCTTTTTGCCAGAGGGTCTGCAAGACACTGAATAGCCCAGATGCCCCTGCCTGGGCTTTGGGGAACAGAATTGTCTCCATGGCCTTCAGCATCCTCAGGGCACTTGAGGCAGGACAGCAACACAATGTCTGTGATCCAGAGCAAACACCAACCCTGGCCTCATTCTCAAGCCCATGCTCCTTTCTCATTGTCTCACTGTTCCCTTAAATTTTTTTTTCTTTGCTGAAAAACAACCGGCTTTCAGTAGAACAACATGAGCCAATATCCACTAAAAAAACAGAGCGAGGAAAAAAAGGTTTCATTTCAGCTCCACTTAATTATGTCTGATGAAACTGCTAATTTGTGAGGCCAAACTAATGTCATATTGTTCGGAATTCTGCAAGGTACTGACTGGTCTGATTTGACACACTTAATATTAAGTATCTGTGTATTTTAGCCAATGTCAGTAAGACTAATTATTGGTTTATTATTGCAAGCAGTACTCAGCACAGTGAAGAAAGAATACCTCTGAGTGACATTGAATTTTTACTATGGTCTAGAGCTCCTTAACATACTTGTCAAATCTCTTTTCTTTAAAACCTCAAGTAATGCTCATGATATAAGTACTTGAGAATTCACGTTAAATGAACCTTTTATTCACTAGAGGCTGAAAACAGCTTCTAAAACAGAAAATATATTTTACTTAGGAAATTTGCCTTGGTCAAACTTTGAAAATGACAAGGCCTGTCTTTAAAGAGGAATATACAATATTACCAGGACCACTGGGGATATTCAGACATTTACCATCCAACTCAGTAATTCATTTTCCCAGACTATTACTAGAACCAGGATTTCTCTTTTCTGAAGAGAGTGAGAATTATGCCACACAACTCGACACTGGTTAATGTTTGCTTTTTTTCTCTTAACTGAAATAAAGTGTTCTTTCAGCAATGTTTGTATTGGAATGAGGATATATCTTGCCAACAGGAAGCTTTGAAAGCAAAGCCTATTATATACTGCTCAGGAAACTGAAGATTAATACTCCTTGAATTTGTTGTCACCTGACATAAACATATTTTTTGCCCTTGAGTTGATCTCCCAGACTCACAAATAATGTTTTAGATAATATAATTTTGTTTACTTCATGGCAAGATTAACAGCTGAGTTTACTTAATAGTAAATGATGGTGATACCATCATTTGCATAATAAATATATAAACATTCACAGAATAATCCTCCAGCACTTTTTTCATTATTATAAAATGCATTTAGTTGATTGGATCCAGTATAAATTCCCAAATGACATAAGAATATGTTTCTTCTGAAAACCCCAAAATACAACACCAAATATCATACCCCATACCTTAAATTTACTAAACATAACAAAAAATGGTTGTAATTTGGAAAGAGTTTTGTGAATTATGTCTCTCTTCTTTATTTGATATATTTTTTGAGGGTGGATGTATGAACTCTCACAGCAGGGTTTATGAAAGTTGCAGTAAGCAATCAGAATGATATTTTTCAGTATTTTATGTCAAATCTTCTACCTATGCACTGTATGAAGGCTGGACAGATCAAGGGGGAACTATTTAAATAACTGCTTCAGAATATATTTTCTGCCACAAAAAACAGATCACCCTTGGTAACTTCTCTGTTGAAAAAAACCATCTCTAGTCCCAATAGAACCGTGTTTGTTAGGAAAAAAAAAAATGACATCTGAATCCGTCATTATCCTGTTTCTACTGATCTAACAGCAAACATTACAACTTTGGCTCTAGCTCTTTCTTGTTCTACGGTTCCAAGGGAAGTGTTCTCCTATTAACTGATATCTATATTTTAATGACTTAGTGAGGAAGCCTTTTGTTTATAAATTTGGGGTTGGACGCTGCAATTCAGTGCTCTGTCTTGGAGGTGCTAAATAATGACTTTTCACAGTGTGACCAGTCAGTCACTTTATTTTTCATTTCTTTTTCATTTATTTTATTTGGTTAATAGAAAAAGAGGCAGCAAAATTAAACCTCTTCTTACATTTGTAAACTATTTTCTTAGTACCAGTTTCTCAGAATTGGGTGGCACTTGCCTTTTCAGTAGCTGACATTCCAGCCCTTCGTATGAAGACACTGTTAAGAAACCCATGCCTTCCTTTCCATCTCACATCATCCCAGAGAGAGCAGGGGAGAGCTGGAAGTTATATCCAGTGCTGGGCACTGCCTCTTCTGCAGGTAAGCCCACACTGCAAGATGGATCAGGTAACAGGCTGTGAGCTGTTGTACTGAAAGTTTTCTTTGTGAATGGAAGCAAGATCCCCCTGGAGCAGGAGCCACAGGTGCTGTGATAGCCAAATAGTAGAAAAGAATGGCTCTTTTGACCTCCTTGTTATACCCCAATGCTGCTTTATCCTGTATGGCAAATGAAGCCTGCTGATGGTTTTTTAGGAGAGTGGTGAGAAGTGACATTTTGCACACACAACTATTTGTCTGTGGCTACAGTTTATGTTCTGAAAATTCACAGCTGTTTCCAGTATGTGCCTGTCTGACACCAGCTATCCCTAAGAAACTCCCTTCTTCTTTCACAGAAAACAAGTATTGATACTACAAAGTTTCCAATTTTTCTGCTAGCACAGGTCCATTGTGCTTCTATCAAGTATGCAGTGTTATCCTGAGCCACTAGCTCACAGAGCAAGAAAGAGGAAGGAAATATGTAACTGGAGCTTTTTGTACTAAGATATTTATTGCAAGGAACTGAAGAGGGCCAGGTGCATTAATACAAATCTCTGAAATAATCAAATAATCATAATCTCATATTCTGGGATTTCCTGGCAAAGTAACTCCATATTTAACCAAAACTAGCGATGGCAAAAGTTTCAGGTCTGGTTTACATTCAACTTATATATATGTATCTCCAAGACAAAGGAGAGAGACTGAAATCGTCTCCTCACATGAAATTGTACCTACTATGTGAGTTTATTCATTAAAATAGAGCGTTCTTTTTTTTTTTTTTCCTGTGCTAGGAATACGTGTTTATGTGTGCATCTGCTCCTGACACTTCTGACACCCAGCAAGAAGCCAGGAAAAATACAACAAAGAGGTTTCCACAAACCCAAAAAATATGTTGCCTTGTGGCTTCTCAACAGGTTTAAGGACTGAGGAGAACTATTTCCAAAACTAATAGTTCTTTGTAACATGACCTTCATGCCTCGATGTTGCAATATGTAATAGGGTAGTAATGATTCCAAGCACTCCAGTAAAACCATGTATATAAACTGAAATAACAACTTGTGTGTTTACACTCATGGTTGTTTTCTACATTTGTGCTACTTTTGTTTGTTGTTATAAATATCCCTTAGTATAGTCCTGTCCCTTCCTGACCTTTTCTTAATGGCCTTTGGAGAAGGCACCTTTCTTACCAAAGGACTGGATATTTACAATACATCTGCAGGGCATGGAGTCCTGGGTGACAAAGTAAATTAGCCCAAGCTGTGTAATAGCTTACACCCTAGGAAGGAATCTGCACCCAGTACACCAATCTGTGGTGCTTTCCTCTATAGAGGCACCTAAGCTTTAAAAATGCTAGCTGAATATTTGCACTGTTGTCATGGAGAAATAAGTGCCTCCTCTAGATATCTGGCATGTCAGCAAGACAACCAAGGAAGGGCATCGTTGAAAGTATCTGGATATCCACTTTAAAAAGATATTGGAAGAGTCAGACTGAGTAGTTTTGAGGATCCACCTCCTTCTCCAAACTCTTGGGATGTTTCCCAGGAGGGCTGCTCAGGAGAAAAGAGGAATATTTATTTGGTAATAAGACAAAATTACCTTCACCACTGTTTACAGAAAACAGGCTGGCTACTGTAAGCAGACTGAACCAGCACAAAATCTGCTCAAAACACTTAGCTGAAGAATTCAGCTTGGTAATGATACAGGCCTCCAGGGAAGGCATAGTGCAAGGATCAAACAATAAAACATTAGCTAAAAAACATGTGTGTTAAGGTCATGGCTGGAAGAATATAATAATTTTTCATACATCTCAGGAAAATATAGAATTACAGTATGCTCTCTATAGAACACTCACTTTTTATATTCAAATTAATCTGTGACCATGAATAATTATGAATTATACTTAGTTAATGCTGATTCTGTGCTCTCCAGAGGCTTTTTCTTTTCCTTCCATGTGGGGTTGCCCCAGAAATTGGATGAAAAAAATAGATGTGGGCAGGAACAAAAGACCTCAGCCAGCTGCCAGATTTGTTCAGAACAGTAAAATGAGTGTGGTCCTAGAAAGAAAGAAAGAAATTGCCACTGCTCAGCTGGAGTCAGTTCTTTCATTCATTGTCAGAACAAGGCTTTCTAGCAAAGTTTTTACATACAGGGCAACTTAACAAATATGAGAAAGTCTGTATTCAGCCACGCCAGAGTTCATCTAGCTAAGTACCCTGTAGACAGCAAGTCCTTTGGGAAGGTTATAGGAAAGGGACAGAGGCCCCTGATGGTTCCCAACATTATTCTGTGAAATGCCAGCCTTTTACAGCATTAGGAGAGCTGTTTTATATTGGGCTGGTGAGCAAGTTTAACCATGAGTGTTATGTCCATGATGCCTCACTGAGAGCATGCCCTGAGGTATGGTTTTGGCTGAGGTTAACTCTATCTTTCTATCTTTCTATCACAGTGCACAGGAACTGTGCAAAGGAGCTATGTTGTGCCAAGGACTGTTCCCACGGGCAAAATGAAAAGGCCTGCATCAGGTCTGACTCCAGTGTTCTGTAGGTCTATCATTAGTCCAGCATCCATAGCTGTCCTCATACTGCACTGCAGGGAATGCATTAAACCCCTCAGTTTCATGCAGTAAAATCGTCCCTAGAAAGACTGTAACTCTACTTGCACATTGTGCATTTACAGCCACCTTCCAATACAAAACTTAATAAAATATTTTGGAACTACAGGAAATATCTAACAAATCTGGGACCAGGAACTGTGCAGCTTGGGGAAAGCTCCCCGAAGCTGACTGACCTCAGTACTCTGGCCCTGCTTTTTTTTTAGCAGAATGGGCATATATTTCATTTAGAAGTTCTCAGTATTTAATCTTCAGTGATTTTATCCACTCAGTTTTTGAATCCATCTAAGCTTTCACCACCGGTGGCCACACTGGGGCAGGGACTTCAGAATTTCATCTGTGGAGAACCACTTCACCTCCCTTTGATTAATACATGCACTTTTGGGTTCTATGTCTGCTCAGGTGCCTTTTGCAACCTTGGAGAGAAAAAGTGAAAAAAAAATCCATTCAGATGTGGCACCTCCAGTGACTTCTTTACTAGGCAGAATGATAAGGACTGGAGAATCCAGAACATCCATCTGCAGAGCTCTCTGGGCTCTGATTGTCTACTGCCTCTTGAGCACTTGCACACTCCTACTGCTGAGGATACCACCGGTCAAGCTCCTGAGGGTACTTTTCTAGTGATTATCCAGTTCTGTCATGGTTCTGACATGGTTAACAGGTTTTTTTACAGACCACTGATAAAGGCTATGCAAGTTAGCTTTAGGGAGTTAGAGCTATCGAGTATTCACCTAGTGGGAATCAGCACTTGCTTTTGGCTAAAAAGCTCTTGTGTAAATAAGCCCTGTTTTGGAAGTGTATGCTATTACCTACATATGTATTCTATAACATAGATGTATATATATCTATGGAAAAGCTATATATATAAATACATATGTGTATATACATATATATATATATACAAACTTTGCTTTTGCTGAGAAACCTGAAGGATTATTCATCAGAGAATGGAGAAACATCTTTTTGCTGTGAGGGTGAGCAAGCATGGAAACAGGTTGCCCAGGGAGGTTGTGAAATGTCAATTCTTGAACATATTCGAAAGCTGTATGCACATGGTCCTGAGCAACATGTTCTGGGTGATCCTGCTTGAGCAGGTGGACTGGATGAGATGGATTCTAAGGGTCCATCATTCTGTGATTCTGTTAAAAGGCTAAATAAACTTATATGAAATTGAAAAAAAAAACAACCAAGGAATCATTGTAAACCCAAATGACCTACTGAATCCCTCAGATTTGGGAGAAAACAAGTGCTAATTACAATGAATGAACAGCACCTCTGTCTCTTAAATTAGTCTAGGTAGGTCTCAGTGAAGGGAGGATGGCTGAGTGGTGCAGAAGTGGTTTAGGCAGTGAAGTAATCTGCCAAACTCAAAGTGAAACCTCAGCCTACCCCTATCAGCTGCAGTTGCAGAGAATATAATACAATACAAAGAAACATCTGGTTCTGCTGCACCAGTGACATTAGATGGGCTTACTGGAGGGCTGTCATTGCTGTGAAATAGTCTCACTCATACTAGAGCATGGTTAACAAGAAAGATCATATGTGCTAAATAATATAAAACAAACAAGCAAAAAAACCTCCAACAAAACTCAAAACCCCAAAAAAAAAGTAAAGAAATTTGATACTTCAGTCTACTCTCCCCTCAAAACCCAGATTAAGATGTTTGTTTTCAGTTAAATGCATGCTGTATGGCAACTCTCTCTTCACATAATGAAGGATCTGATTTACAGTTTTGCTCATTTCGATGCCTGGGCCACCTAAAGGTTTATATTCTGAGATAAAGTCATAACTGAATATCAGATCCTTCAGGTTTTCCTGTACCTGATAACCTATATATATGCAATTGTGTAAATTCATTGAGAACCAGCTCTTGCACTTGATGATGTTGCAGAGAGAGCACAAACGATCGTGGCTGTCCTGCCAACAGCACGCAGGTTACTCCAGAATGCATATCCCACAGCCTTGGGTGTTGTTCTCTATCAATATCTGTGACACTGTGGTCAGGATCTTGTTCAGAGGTTTGCCTTCTCAATACTTAAAAACTCTCAATTAGCATATACATAAAAATATTATGAGATTAATGAAATCAGAACTATTATGCCCTGTGTATAATTTGTAATTAATTTTGATAGCCTGAACAAACTAGTATAAACATGGTTGCTATAGCAAACTGAAGTCATATCAAACAGTTGGATGTGTTAGTTGGCATGCAGTGTGAGTGGAGGTTTCTGTTGCTATGGAAACATAGCTGTCATTTTACACTGATGACAAAGGGTTGAATTATGGGTGGATTGGGGTTTTTTCCCCTCCTTCCAGCATCTAGCGTTCATTTAATTACATTTAATAAACATATGCAAATCTCAGTCTCAGGGAGCTGAAGAATTTCTTACCAAATTCTGTATTTATATTCCAGCAGTGCTGGATATTCCACACGTTCTTTCCATGTTCTCTCTGCTTTGAAATTCAAGCACGTATTTGACCTCTATACGTTAAGGCACTGGGTAAGGCAGACCCTCACAAATGCATAATGAGATATATTAGAAGAACAGTATGTTCTATCTATCAGTCTTCATAACATTTTTCACATCCAGCCTGTCCCAGTCTCCTCTTCATCAGAGTGGAGTAAGTCCATACGATTTGGCTCAGGCACTTTCAGTTTCTTTTGGCTTGTCTGCCTCCCCTGGAAATCGCTCATGTCATTGTTATATCAGATCTATGTTTCACATGTGCTTCAGATCCGGGACTTCTCTCCTTCTCTGTGTTCCCTGCCTAGTTTCAGTCTCTTCCTAGCTTTTCCATGGATCTCTCTTGCAGCTTCAAGACAACTGGCACTGGCCCCTCCCTGTACAGCCTGCATCTTCCTCCCACACCTGCCTCTTGTATTTTCTTCCTATGAGTCTGAAGCTTTCCATCTCCTTCTCATTGTCTGCACAGAACAAGGAGCTCAAAGGAAACTCTAGCAATACAATGTCCTTGTTTCTGATCTGGTTCCTGTACCAGAAGTGTCTACCTCCTGTAACATCCTGCAGTTACAACCTGGGGAATTGTCTCAGACATTTCTGGATGGGCCATATGCAGGTATAGCATCTAGAATATTTTTACCACAACACAAGATACATTATTAGTATAAATGCAACAGAATTGCCAGATTTTAAATAGAAATCATTAGAGGTTTCCACAATTTTAAGAATTTTCTGATATGGGGAAGACAGTATCTTTTCCCTGTATTTTTTTCTCAGAGACTGAACAGTTTTTGGTGTGTTTCTCATGCTCTGGACTGATTCAGATCTTTTGGATTGAAAATTTAAGATCTAAATTGAACTAAACTAAATTTAATAGAGCTACGACTTTTAAAGTAAAACATTCTGTTTCGGTAATCCTAAACACTGCAGAAATATCAGCTACAGACCAGACTTACAAAAATGGAAATGACTTGCCTGGAAGAAGTTAGTTGTTTGATGCTTTGTGCAGCCCCAAAATGTGTCATTAAGTTTTAGTCTGTGGTGTTGGTCATGTAGGTAGAAGCTGTAGCAACACAAGCCATCTTCCAGTGCTGCTCCTACGTCTTTTACATGGACTAGTATTACAGAAGACCTATGCACCAAGAACCCACTTCTGGCTTAATTTCTTGGAGAGAGCTGTCAGCAGGCTGACCACAGTGTATTTCTAGTAGTGAGTGCCTGCTTGCCTGAATTCTCACTTAATCACATTGTGTGAACAATGTCTTTTGTTCAGTGTAAAATTTTATTTAATATAGGAACATATATTTTTCAAAGGCATAAAGAGAGAATTTTCCTGTCAGTGGAGCCATAGATCTCACACAGCATAATTTCTATCATTGGTGGGTTTCTTTGTTGTTTTGGGTTTGTTCGTTTGGTTTTGGGTTTTTTTCCGATTTTCAAACATTATGGTATGTGAACTGTTAGTAAAGAAAGAGCTGTTAGATGAAGAGAGGATCAGAAAGCAATTGAAACTTGGCCAAAGAAGACAAATTCCATCCTAGGTGTTCAAAACAGGAATCATCTCTATAAATCCAGTTTACACTTTGGTACATTTCAGAAAGAAGTTGATTTCCTTTTTAGAATCCAATTTTGTTCCTGAGGATTGTAAATAGCAAAGAAACACATGATTCTGATTGCCTGGTTTTTGCCTTGGTAATACCAAATATTAATGAGAAGAAACTTTACCTTCTACGGATCACTTGCAACAGCAGTATCATATAGTTCATCTTCATCTTGGTATTGTTAATTGTATATTGCAAAGAGATTTTCAGTAGCTCACTTAATATCATCATAGATTAGCATTACAGTCATAAAGATTTCTAAACCCAAGTCTATTTGGAGCATGCAAAAAATACAATTCTACTCACAATGGATGTGGGAAAAACAGCACAAGGGCTAAACTAGTCAGAGGAATGACACACAAAGCTAAACCAAAAGCACTCATTTACTAAACTTTTCCCCATTTTTTCAATGAAATCAAGACACAATTATGAACTTATTAAAAGAAATGTCTTCTAATTTAAGGGGTGGTACTATTCACATAGGTTTTAAAAAGTACTTTAACATCTTCCAGTATTAATTCTGCATGTATATAGTCCCTTCTCTACTATTAACTCTGCTTGCAAATTATCTTACCCCACTTACTTATATTTCCCTAGCATGACAATAAGCATTAAAAAAACCCCAAAGGCAATATTTCAAAGGTAGTACAATCCTACAGTTTCTCCAAACAAATAATTCACTTTAAAGCTACATTAAAAGTGACACATTTCCAGTGAGAATAACATTTTCTGTATTCTGCATTGAGCATTATTTGCAAGCAGATTCAGTGACTGCTTTAATCACCCTATTCTTCAAACTGTTCCATATGAACAATGCACACATCGGAGACATCACTACACAGACATTTTCTCCAGAAATCCTGCTTGGTTAAGCCTTTCTCATTACTTTTTTCCCCGAATTACTTGTTTCCACTATCAGGATGCTATTGACTCCATTAGTCAGAATTACAAGCCTAATCATGGAAACCCTTCAATCAATGAAATTATTATTTTCAAAAAATGAAGTTCAAAAGAAAAATGTTCTTTGGATGGCTTAATTTAATCCATATTCTTTCACAGAATGAGTTGGACCAAGGTGAAAGGGGAGGAACAGAAACCTCATAAAACAGTTCTGCCAAAGGAGAAGCTGTAAGGTTGAACCACAGCCACAGTGAGACTCTGCCAATCCCCAGGGATGCTCCTCTCTTGTGTCCACCCTGTACATTGCAGTGGTATGTAGATATGCCCAAGATAGCTCCATATAATATTCTTAGCAGGATAAATTTTTTCGAGCTACTTTGGGTAGGCTGCCATGAGATTCCCACCTAGTTCAGCTGGAACCTTCTGATGTAACTATAATCTGTGCACTGGAGCACCACGTGGCAATCTACAGTCCAGCTGAAGTGCCATCATCCCAGTTTAAAAATGACCCTCATGATCATGTCATTGTAAGTAATGCTCACGGCTTTCCTAGGGTGCAAAAAATTCTGTCAGCGAAATTCTGCTCTAAGTGATGTCACTGTCCAAGTTTTCTCTATCTTCTGAGTGGCAATAGTTTCATCCTTTGCAGCTACTAATTACTATTATTTACATTCTATAATTTTAATGTATTACATTTCCAAGGGAAATTACCTATCAGCCCTGTACAAACAGATAATGCAATTACAATACTAACACTTTCAGTGTACATAACACACCCTCACAAACACTTTTTACTTGACTAGTCCTTTTGAAAGCTGCATTAATCAGTTTAAGGATGTCTCAGTTTTTTTTCCTGGGTGTCAAATTCAAAGCTGAATATCCCTGCATTAGAGAAAAGGACTACTGTTTTCATTCAGCTGAAAATAAATATTGCTGAAACATGCATTTGGGTCATTCAGAACTTCAATTCTCCAAAGACAGTTTTATCACTATATATTCATATCTGATTCTGTGGAAAAAGTGCCTAATGACCATTTAAAAACCTTCAGAGTAGCATTCAGTTTTGAATGCTCCAGCAACATAAAAGTAGGTGAAATGAAAAAGATAGTAAATCCATTGTAAGTTAAAAAATGGACTTGAGAGCAGTTCAGGATGCTGAGTTAGAAAATTGGATTTTATTACAGAAGGATACTTGTAGATTAAAGTTGCAACATCAGAGACTTATCTGACATGAAGAAGCTTGACAGGTGGTTTTAGTGATATCCACGGGCTGCTTCTCTGTGTAGCAGAGAAGCCTGGGTACAATTACAGTTTTACTATAAATGGAGATTTTAACAATTTAAGCAAGTTGGAAGTTTCCTGGTCATTTAATGAGACCAAGTCTGTATTCTACACAGCTGCTTTCACCTGAGGTCAAAACCTTCATGCATGTAATGCACTTCAAATAATATGTAATCCTGTGTCACTGATGTGACACTGAGGAACCTTCCCAAAAAAGATTATATCAGTACCGTTGCAGCTAAGGAGCTCACTGAAAGCAGTTATGTGGCAAAAGACAAACTAAAATCTAAAGCACCCATTCATTGCCAAGAGTTACTGAGTAGTAACAATACTCTATTCAAATACTTTTTTTAATGACTTGTTTTAGGAATCCAAGGACTCAATGTTGTTTGACTAAATGTTTTCATGAACAGGTTATGAAATTGGCTTTTTAGGTCAACTTCAAAATTATTTAGTCAATGTTAATTACATAACCCCAAAAAATGTATTGTTGCCTGGGTGAGCACTAATGCCAGAAATCTGGTAACAAACTTTCCTCCCTTATATTCCCAGATAGTCAGGTAGAAATCCCAGGTTTAGCTGTGAGAAATCTCAGAGGCAGATTTACTAGGTTGCTGCAAAGTACTGTACTAGAAAACTTAGCTCAGCTAGCAAACTGCAGAAGAATATATTCTACCTAGAATAACCCAAGGCTGGGCTGGCATCCAAAAAGGATGAGAATAATGCAAGTTTAGAGTAAGAGTTTATGCAGTAAGCCATTATTCTAGTATCATTGTGCAGAAGAATGCAGTTATGGCTGCTGTGACTCTAAATAGCTGCTGTTAATAACTTTATTCACTTACAAACATTTTAATGGTGAAAATTCACTCTTCAAATGCAAGAAGACAATTGCAGTATTTTGTCATTTCTCCTGTACTTTGTGCATGATTTTTCTCACGCTGTAAATTTTGCAGGCCAAAGTAAAAGTAAGTGAAAATACATCTCTAGCTACCAAACTCAAGGTATGAAAAATAATAATGTTCAGCTCTTCAGGAAAGGTGATTTTCATGCTGTTTTCTATGGGTTCTGGTTTCTGTTACACATAGCTGTGATGATAAGTGCTGATTGTATATAATAGGAATTATTCTCAGACATTTAGTGTCAAAAAATTTTCTGTTTCACTGTGCACAAAAACGAATCTAAGTTGTTATAGGAAAATGTATCATGTTATTTTCACCTTTTCATAAATGTAACAGAATTTTAAAGTTTGAAAGTTTCACACTCCTTCAGACAGTAGGTGTTTGGTCTTTTCAGGCTGTGGCTGCCAGTCGTTTTTCTGAACTTCCTTAGTATTCTACAAAAGTAACTTTTGATGGCAACTTTGCTTGCTGTAGCCTGCATCTGTATGGTCAGTTGCCTTGCAGTTTCAGAGACACGTTGGACTCACTAAAACTTTCCCTCACTCTGGTGATTGCTACTTGGGATAGTACTGAAGCAAAAGAGAAGTACTTAGGTCACAGCAATTATAATATAAAGAGTGCCTCATGTTAAAAATAAATACTTTGCTCCCCTTGCACAGCAGGAAGCAGAATTACACACTCCAGTTGGCAAATGCTGCTTTAAAAATCAGAATCATACCACAATCTAGCATGGAGGGGACAACTGGGTGGCACTTAGTGCAGCCCACTGATCAGAGGAAGGTTAATTGCAAAGTCAGCTTGGGTTGTCCAGAGCCTTATCCTGTAAAATCTGTAAAGATGCAAGTCTCTGCACAAGTAGTTCCATTCTCATTGTGAATAATTTATTTTGCTTTACTTTGCTTTGTAGCAGTTTGAAGAAAAGTAGCAAATTCCTCTGTTGAGTGATAGCCATTTTATATCGTGCAAATGAATCAGCAGCAGCAGCAGGATCAAACACATCTTGAAGGATTCTCAGGAATCCAGTGCTGCCAGAGAAAGACCTCATCTCTTTCATTCTGCATTTGGAGGGCAAGGGAAGAAGAGTCAGTAGGGAGGTGAGACCGTTCATGAGGTTTTTGTGATGACCCAATACACAGTGTAGTGTAGAAGATTTCTGATAGGAAAATCGAGCCAAAAGCCATCTTTAAGACATTTATAAAACACATTTACCCATTTTCATTTCTGCACTGTATCTAGAGCTGAAGCCAAGCGAAGGCCATAAAAATATGCGTTTATTGCATCGGCTGAAGAACTTTCTGTGGTTGAGGCCATGCAATGACCACATACACACAGAATCTTTCAATGTACTGGCAATTAATTAGGCCTCTGGTCACCTGGCAAACAGAGGTGAGACTTTGGGCAGACAAAGAAGAATAGATTGTATTACTAAGGGAACACAAGCTGTACCTTCCTTCGATTTCAATGCAGTTCCTCCTTGGGAATGTGGCAGTGAGTAATGGCTTTTGCAAGTCATCTTTGATGTTGGATCAAGCTGCAATGCTTATACTGTTCTAGTGAAGCACAGAAGTCAAGGTGCTGACATTACTTGATTTTCTTTCAGTTGTAAGATATATATTCCCCTAAGGGAATCTTAAAACAGGAAATGAAGGGAGCCTTTCATCCCTGTGATTGTATATCATCCCAAAAGTCTGTGCTCAGTGCTGCCCAGAAGCTATACGAAAAGCCAAATGAATCAAATTTGCTCTACACACAAAATTGTGCTTCTTTTTGAAGGTTTGTTTCTGAAGTGCAATCAAGTTTCTACATATGAGGTAGAAACGGTTTAGGGGATTAAGAGTCTATAAAACCCCACTGCCTGAAAACTTTTAAATTGATGACATGCACGAAGTTACAGGCTTGGTGTTTACAGAGTCAGGGAAGGTCCCTCCAGCACCCTTAATTAGAATTTATGCTATGATATTTTTACAAACATTCAGCTTAATCCAAACAATTCCCAAGTCCCAAACTCCTATTGCTGAAATGCCCTGCATTTTCTAGTCGTTCTGTTGTGCTTGCATGGGATGATGTGGTAGGATCACTGCTGAGGCCGAACTCTTTTTTTGGAGATCACTGAAGTTTCACAGCAATTCCAAAATGAGTAAACATGCTCAGTGTCACTTTTCAGCTTGGTACTCAGGCTCATTTGAAAGAGAAAAGCTGTTATTCTTCCAAAATACATGTCTTTTCTGCTTCTGCATATTTCAATTTACCACATCCTGGGTGGAGCAGCTCAAAAATAATATAAGAAATATTTGTTGGTTTAGTATGTGGAGACAAAGTAGCAGAAGAATGAATGAATGTATCAAGTACACCCCTACAGGGCTAACATGTAACAGGGAGATTGCAATGGCCACTAGCAACACCGGGAATGGCCTAAATAATTCAAGAATTTTAGCCACTGATAATTGGGGGGAGTATTCTTCTTGCTTGAACTTCTGTATACATCTGTTCTTAACTACTATGTTATCTGAGAGCTGCTAATTCTCTTTGTTTTACACTTTCTGTCAAATATATATTTAGGATTTGGGGTTTGAACAAAACACAACTCAGAGATTCAGTCTGTATGAACCTTCTATTTTGAAAACAGGTAAAAAGCTCTAGTGAAATCTTTTAATTTATTTGATGTAATATCAAGGTTCTTCTGTAATTCCCCAAACTTTCTGAGTTATTGTTTATGGGAAAGCCATGTGGCATGGCTTCAGCAAAAGAGCAGTTACCTTTCATTACAATCTCTTCCCCTATCTTGTACATGACAAAAACACCTGATCTTTTCAGATTCACCTGCTTTTCTTTGGGTTCTCTTTACTTTTTCTTTACTTTGCTTTGGTTTTTTTTTGGTTNAACAAACATTATATTGTAGAAAGTTTTTCAGGTGCTCAGTGCTCATTTCTCTGGGTTTTTCAGAAAGGTGAATTTTCGTTTTTGTAGATAAAAGAAATTGATGTGAGACATGCTGATGTAGTTTGAAAGTCCAGTGTTATTGTGTAAATGTTTTCATTTTCTTTAGTCTGTTGTGCCCTAGAAGGACTAGGCCATCTGAAATGGCTTCCTTTGAGACATTTTATACTTCTGTAAGGTTTGAAATCACTATGCAAGGCTAAACGGTCATTTTAACTTTTATTTGATCTCTGTCTTCTTAGATAAGCTTTCTGTGACTCTCAGTTATGGTGTTATGTGTTTGGGTTTATTTTTTTGCTCAGGAAGAGATTCTTGCTAAAATATTTAAGTGTTCATTTTATTACATCTTTCCTTCCACTTTTTAAAGCGTTGGGGGTTTTTGTTTGGTAGGTTCAGTTTGGTTTGGTTTGACTCAGTTTTTCTCCTTTTAAAAATACTGAATTTATATATTAGTTATATATATATTATACACAAACGGCAACTGGTTGGAATTTCCTTCTCTAAGTGAAAAAGTGCAATAATCTTTCTTATGCTAATGACAGATATTCAACTATGTTTTGCCATTTTGTTTTCTAAGCTGTTTGCTTATTTCCTGTATTAACAAAACCTTAAAAGTGATGAACTTTGCAATGATTAAGCTGTCTGATCCTCCTGTCTAATAGAAGAAAACAATCCAAATTCACATACTTCCTAATTATAATCTTTGTAGTGTTTAAGTGTATCACTAGTTTTTGTAATGGCTCTTTTTTGAGAAGATTGTTATGGACAAAAAATGACGTGGTTGTGAGAAGTAAATATTTTAGGGAGCAATAAGGCATTGGCCGCAGTGTAAAATGTTGGACACTTTGGTTGGATAAGGAATTCTGGTGAAGAAATATCAAAAGGACATTGTTCAGCCATTTGATTCGGAGCCTGTAATTCAGAGATGTAAATGGTGTAGGAGAAGGTCTGATGCTGCAGAATCAGTAAGATCAGCTGCAGAATCTGCACGAGCAGAACTCTCTTCAATGAGGTTTTATATCATGCACCTGAGGGCCAAATCAGGGGTTGCTTGATAAGAAGACAGTGGAGAGCTATCCCAGGCCTAGGTATCCTCTGCACACACCCATGCCTATGCAACCTATGCAGATATCTGTGCCCTAATAGTAAAAATAATAAGCCACTGTGGTCATACCTCTCACATTTTATTTTTATGAACATATGTCCACAGCAGTTTCCTCCAGTAAAGGCTTTTGTTACTCCAGATTCCCAATTACATGTGCTAAAACATGTGGTGGGTATTTGACAGTGAGAGTCATTAACTTTTGAAGTATTTGTAAAATTAAAGGCCTTGGCAAAACCTAGATGTGACCTAGGGCTTCAGTGTCTATTTGTCCTTTGTTCAGAAAATTTTTTCCACGTATTTTATAGAATGTTGTCAAAACTACTGTCATTTGTGATTACACAAAAGAGTACGCCAATCTCTTAATCCTATTATTCTTCAATATCTGCTTAATCTAAATGTGAATAATACTAGAGACTCTTATGAAATTGTCTTCAATAGGAGAGCTGTGCACATGCAAAAGTGATGGCAGAATTCAAGTCTAAGATTATAAATAATCTGTTATTAAAATGAGTTTAACTGTCATTTCAGTTAGGCTTTGACTACTGACTAAAGCTTCTAAACATGATCACAATAAATGAGAAAGTGCCAGACATCTTTTCATACCCTCTAATTTCTCTCACTCACCTGAGCTGCTAGTTGCTCTTATATATCATACAAAGCAGAACTAACTTCATTTCTGCTGAACTGCTGGTAGAAGAAGTATGCACTGTCCTTTCAGACCTAAAAGTTGTGAAGAGAAGTATTTCTTTTGGTGTTAGTTATTTAAAAAGCAAGCAAACAAAGAAAAAATCTAAACCAACCAAACCAAAAAAACCCACAAACCAAAAAAAACCCAAACCACACAAACAAAAAATGAAACAAAAAAACTCAAGCAAACCCACAAACAAACAAATCCAAAAAATCCCAAACAAAAAAAAAATCCAAACCCAAGAAAAATCCAAAATCCAAACAAAGAAGCAAAAATAAAGCCCAGGGAGGAGAAGGTGGCAACTTCTCTTGCAGATTAATGCTGCTGCTGGAACTTTGTGAAGTTTCACAGCACCTTTATAGCAGCACGATTTAGCAGACTGTGTTATCTCTGGATCACTGTATATCTGGTGTTCTTGTTTCTCCATCTGTGTCTCTCTCATTTCAGTGGCTTTCTCTTCTGTAGCAACTAGGCTTACAAGCTTTTAAAAGGTGTGTTGGGTGTAACTGCTTTGGTCTAACCTTCATCTGGTCATAGATACTCTTCTTCTGCCAAGCAATTTCATCTTCATGGAACATACATGGAACATACTATGTACAGCATAGTACTTGTTAGATCCCCTTGCTTTTGGACTTCATCAATTTATAGAAACATTTCAATGTCACATAGTACACTTAATATTATTGCAAATAGCTTGTAGAAAATATTAATGTCCTTTATATTTATTTTATTAACCGTCTCCTCTTTGTTCTCTGTTACCCTTTCCATCCATGAAAGAACAGCTCTCTAATAAGATTTCTTCTTGTCTGAGCATCATGAAAGGCTATAAGAAGATTATTTCATAATAGATGACATTTTAAGGAAGGCCACTTGACCCAAAAGTTGTTTGCTTAGAGAGAATGAGCTCTAAGCTAAGAAGTGCAGTTCACCTTACACTGTGTTAGTTCTATCACGTACATTCCAAGACTGATTCTGCCAACCTTTTCTAGAAGCTCCAACTTTTGGCCATAAATGAGCTCTGAGAGATACATAGGTTTGGTCCACAAGTTGGGAAGTTGACAGTGTCAACCTCCCACAGTCATTGAAAAAAACCTTAAAAATTGGTAGCCTACAACCTTTATAAATTAAGTAGCTTGTGAGTTTGATTGTGGTATGACTCCTCTGCTTTAATTGCAATGGAACTCAGAGAAGCAGACTGGAGGTAAAAAGGTAAGCATCAGTGCACTCAGACTCCGCCTTCTAGATAGCTTTCAGCAATAATCATCCAATTAAAGTTTGGCTTTGCCCTTGTTTTGGGAGTTTTTTGTGTCAAATATTGAAATTCAAACATAGTATCTCCCTGCTAATGTGTCTACTATTTGGCAAACACAGGCGCCTCATTCTCCTGCCTTGTCTTTCCTTGGGACCTCTGTCAGGGTTATGGGACACAGTTTGGCTCAGTGGGGAGGGAAATCAGACCACAGGCCAGACCACGGGGCTGCTGTTCCTCCCTCCTGCTCTTTGCCTGCCCACACCTTTCTGCCCTGCAGTCTGCGCTCGCAGCCGTGCAAGGCTTGGCCTTGGCTGGCGTGCAACCCAAACAGAAACAGCTATTAGTACAACAGGCTGGTAGAACCTAATTCTGTTTCAGAGTTGTTTTGGTTTTTTTTCTGAAATTTCATTTATGGAACAAAAAAAATTAAATCCTTCAGATACATATTTACTAAGAGAATTACTCCAAAATATTTGTCCCTGGCTGGCACATGTGATGTTTACAGTCTGTTTCTCCTCCACTTCTTGTTGTAGATGCCTAAGGGAACTGTGACCTCTTAAATCTTCCTGTGAAAACATTTGTAACTGATATGTCTCTCCAAAATAAATTTCACTCTAGTGAAGCTGGATGGCTATACACTTAGTTGAAAATGTTCTGACTACTAGCGCCAGTTGTTAGTTCTCTGCAACAGAACATTAACACTTTTTCTACACTAGAACAATGATAATATCTTTGGCTTTTGAGAACAGCCTTTGTTCTCAAAACTGATGTTTATATGAGGTAATCACAACAGGTATCTTTAAAATTAATCTGTATTCCAGACCTTGGCAATGCAACTTTACTGGTAATGAAGAACTGGGTAAATAACTTTTTCCCAACTCCACCTGATCTCACCAGCTCTCTCCAATTTTTCAAGATTCTTTTTCCCAGAAATTTTCTGTTGAAACCTGCCACATAGAGCTAAGAAAGATGAATAAGCAGACAATGACAAACCTTTTTAAACAGGCTTGAATCCCTCAGTAGGGAGAATTTTTACAACCACTGATCTTTTTATAGTTATGTAAGATCAGTCACGTTATGTAATTAAGTTATGTAAGCTTGTAATTTCCTTTATTCTCTTAGGTGTTTCAGAGTTTTCTTTTGCCATTTTCTTTATTTCCTCAGAACAGGATACATAATTTAGGAAGATTAGTAAACAGTCTAATTTAATTGAAGAAGTTTAGCAAACAGGAGTTTCTATATTTATGAGAGAATGTTTCAAATAACCTAGTAATAATGATGTGAGAATAATTCAAATAACCAAGTAATAATGATGATCATAAACAGAAAAAAAAGTCCTCTTGTAAATAATTATAAAGGAGGAAAGGAACTGTAAAGGCTAATAATGGCCCTGAAACAGATGAAATAAAAAGAAGAATATCAATTAATTTTTTTCTCTTAAGGGAAGCTTCCATTAATTTTTGCAGCTTTTACCAGGTTGATACTGAGTGCAGTATTGCTAATAACATGGACAACGCAAGTAATTACCCTGGACCAGTTGAATGCATTCAAGTTCTGTCTTATCCTTGAAATCAGAACTGACTTGGAAAAATGTATTTAATTAAAAGTGTGAATGGTATGATGATATGTAGTGGGAAGGGAGCCATGACAACAGTAATAACAGCACTTACTGCCAAGTTGCAATCAATATAGATATTTTACCAGTGCTGGGTGGTGAGCAGGTCTGCAAAACTGCAGTAAAATCACAGAGGCAGGCACTTGCATTGTTAGTCGTGAGGTAAGCCCATTTTGCACACATCTTTATTGTCAGGGTTACAGTCTTGGAGCAGAATTTCCTGTGGCCTCTGGGGAATGTTTGGAATACTTTAAGGACTGGTGGCCTGGTAGCTAGCAAGTAGTTGGATCTGGCTCACTTGCTTTACTCAGCCCAGCTTCCCACTCATTTCAGTTTCAAATCTACATGTACTAAAGAAGGGGCTTCTCTGTGCAGCATTATAATCACTATTATTATTACCATTATACTTTAAAATTAGCATTGGCTAATACTGACATTTTGCAAGAACGTGTGCTTCCCCGTGTTTTTTCATATATGTGCTTTCCAGTTCCATGCTACAACTCCCTGGTTTTGTCACCTTGATTAAACATTATGTCTAGTGTCTGCCACAGTCTTCATAAAACTCTCAGCATAAAACAAATCCTTTAGAGCAGTGTTCCTTTGGTTGGAGGGTGCTCAGCGGCTTTAAAAAAAGCACCTATTCACAGGTGAAACATCCCCCACACCTTTCACATGGCTGCCTATTTTGTAGCATCTGAATTTCTTCTGCCTGACTCTGTCAAATGCAAAGTCCTGCATGGAGTCAGCTTGTATAAAGCATAAACACAGGCAGTAGAATTGTTATATGTTGTTGATCCTTTTTTTGTTGTTGTTGTTGTTTTCTGAAATTTTTGGCATTTGTGAAAGGATAGCAAATGATATGAACGGCATTCAGTTTATGGTGGGAAGTCTTTATCAAGTAGGAAGACTTTATATCATTTCCTAGCTATGGTCAGAATTTCATTCCAATCTCTTTGGGATTGTTTTCTTCACTCAGATCCTCTGAAAACAAACCGTGAAGACACTGGTCTCCACTGATCTGAGACATTTTCCAGGCACTCACAGTTCTGTTTCTGTTCAAATTCCTAATATCTCTAATCTGACCATTGTATCTATTTTCAGTACATAAAAAGGGCATAATTGAGGAAAATTCTTCTTGTAGCCAAAGGAGAGAAATAGGTGCCAGGAAAGGTCAGTTTAAAATACTTAAATTCAAAGGCTAAAACTAGACAGTAGGAATATCTCAGTAAGTATTCCTTACCTAATTTTTTGAGTAATCTCGCTGATCAGAGGTGTTTGGAGGATGTTTCACATTAAAAGCAGTATTTTTCCAAGTAAAACAATATTTCCACTCATTTTAATCGTCAAGGTATACCTTATATTTCTTACAGAAGTCCAGTAATTATTGTGGAAAATTGTGTGACAAGTGGGAGGTCTGGTGTAAATTATGGATGTCAAATATATATATTTATGCAAAAAACAAAGGCAAGGTTGACTGCATATGAGTAAAAGGGTCAGGGTGGGTATCACCCTGTGCCCATGCTGAGGCTTCTGCATTCCCACTGTGAAATGAGTTGTGCCTTGATGAAGTCAGAAGCTGCTGAAGAGCTTTTCAGCCCCTAGGAGCTCAAACAGGTTCAGTTTACAGGCAATTTTGGTGATTTGAAGAGAACACCAACAATTTAAAAATTCTCTCTGGGAAGTTTTCTGGATGTACTTAACATCATGGGAGAAGTGGAAGAAGTTGCTGGCTGATGCAGCTGTCCTGGTGAGCTGTAGCCCTCTGCTCTGGGTCAGAGCCAGAGACATGCAGAACATCTTTCTCCCATTGGTAGTTGGTGTGATTCTGGAGAAAAGAAAGTACATTCTCCTGGAAATTTGGTCGATAAGCAAATTAAAGTACAGTGGAAATTGCTTTAAGAGGAAGGAATTAGAATTAGAAAATCTCTTGGTAAAAAAAAGCTAATTTTTTTTCTGAACAGAACTCTGAGCCTTTCAGTAAATTCTCCTCCACAGCAATGTAGTTGTATCTTGTGAGACTATGGTAGAACATAAAAGTCAAAAATAAAATGAAACACGAAAAAGAAAAACTGTATAGGAAAGAAGGGAGTTGAAGTCTGGCTCTGATTTTTAAGGCATTCCTGATGGTAAAGATAATTACTCAAATCCTTTCACTGTTTTCGACCAAAATTGGCTTTAAAAAGAGTATGGGAGGACTTATTCCTAGATGCATTCCTATTCCAGGGCAAATAGATTAAATCTTACTGATGAAAGCCTTCCAATAAGCTAACAATAAAGAAACCACTACAAAAGGAATGAAAGGGTTATTGACTATGTTGAGGAAGCCACACAGACTTTATGTACTCCTCCAGGAGAGTCTGTTTGCTTAGACACAAACCCTCAGTTTGCATTCATGACAGACATACCTCATGGACAATGGGGACATAACAAAATCTGGTTTAGATAGCAGAAGTTAATACAAAAGCATTAACATGATTGTTAAATTTGCAGTTCCACATATTTAAGCCATAAATTCTATAAAGCTTAAGTCATAAATTAATCTGCATAGCAATTAGAAGTTCACATTATACATATAAGGAAAACAAGGAAAACTGTACAAAAAACTTCCAATGCAGTCTGAATTACAGTTGTTGGTCTTCGTGAAAGTCAGCTTCTAATGGAAAATCTCTTTTTACTGAAGTAGCTAACATTAGAAAAAACATCGTTTTCTCCCATTCCTCTCCTAAAGCCAGCCCAAACTGCTTTTCCACCAGTCATATGTTTGTGGCGTTTTTCATAAAATGAATACAAAAGCAATAATTATGATTGATAAGGGCAGACATTATTATAATCCTCCATTTTTCATTAACTTGCTGTAGTTCATGGCACAACAGTTGTGTTTTCTATCAACTTTTACTTTAATCTAAAACTGTTTCATTTTTCTTAAGGCTGAATATGTTTCTTAAAATTCTTTGAAATTATTCTCAAGTCTCTTCAGAGAATAATTCTTACTTTGTAGATCATATGTGTCTCTGATTCTATCTCATACTTAAACAACTTCCATTTTCCTCAATTCAGAAATGGATGGGTTGTCAACATAACAGAAAAAGCTATCTGTAACAACATTTATCTAAGAAGTGAGAGCAATAGCTGTACTTTTGAACTGACACAAAATTTTGAAGGAATAGTCCCGAAATATTCTGCCTACCTGTAGTATTCACAAAAAGCATCAGATAACTGTGCATCTATCAGTATTCTGTAGGCACTTGAGGATCCTGAAATCTTCTTGTTAATCAGTGACACATGAGCATGGTAGTTTTAACCTTGTGATCTTGTCTGCATTAAACACATAGAAATCTTAGGGCCTTTGTAGACTGAGCAGAGAATCATATTGTTCTTTTTAAAGATGATGGGGGCTGAAACCTTTAGCTTCTCACATGTCATGTCCAGCACCATCCCACAGCAAATCAAAACCTCATGCACTTTGAAAACATTGCTAATTAATAAATGTTAGGAATCTGACATAAAGATGAATCTTTATTTCAGAACTCCAATGGTGAATTTTGAAAATCTCCTGAAAGGTCACTCTGGATCAGTGCTTCTCTAAAATTATACGTTGTTTTGTCTAGCAGCCTTTAGTATAACACATTAGACTGATAGCCACTCTTGGCCAGAAAAATGGACCCGCAGATCACACTGGAATGTAATTTTTCAATTTTCCTTCTATTTTCTGCTTTCATTTCTTCATGCTGACAGTACAGAAATTAGACTACCTTACTACGTTCTATCATCTCATCTTCTGGTTCTGACATGAAAAAGCAGAGTTTAGAAAAATGAGAGCTAATAATTCCACAAAAATGCACTGCACTATTTCAGAATCCCTATAAGGTATTTTTTGTTTAACTGTGGACTATGGCTTATATTGATTTTTTTTTTCTCCCCCAATACAGAAATCTCTAAGACCTCTCTAAATATGTTTAATTCACCTACTGGGTTGCAATGAATACAGACAAGCAATGGAAGCAGAAAAGGTATAGCTTGATAGATGTTTTTTACATATTCCTTCAAATTTATGTTAATATGTCAGAGTATTGCCCCCAAAGGAGAATCCTTATGATATTCTCAGAGACAGCTGGACACTGCACTCAGATTTGGATCTTGTTATCAGTAATCTTCACTAAAATGAGTGCATTTACAGGTCTATTACAAACAATTTATCATCTCAGAAACCAGTGAAGGAACATACAAGAGATGCTAAAGCAATTTTTTGCTGCTCATTCCCATAATATATTTTTACTAAAATACAGGAAATAAAAATTTTTAGTTAAGGACAGCAGGAACTTGCAACATATAAAGGAATTAACATTTTATGAAACTGAATTGAAGAGGTTAGTAAATGGCTTATAATTCAGACTTAGGGAAAAAAATGTTGTTTTTAAGATTATTAAAGGCTGTTTGCTTTCCTAGAAGTCTCCCCGGAACAACAAGAGGTCACTTAAGGTGACGGCTCATTTTATTCTCATCTCTTTGCAGCTGCATGAGATTGGTGACATTAGGATCCCTCCTACTTAGTTCCTCCATTCCCAAAATCTCAGAGGAAAGACCGATGCCTTTCAGATTTAACTGAACTGACTTTCCTGCAGGAGTTTGGAAGGATTAGGGAGGTTGAGAAAGAAGATGGGATTATGGTTTAGTGGCTGGACATATGGGCAGTGGAGAGTGCTCTGCTGCAGCAGCTGGGAGCTCGGTGTCAGCCTGCTGCACTGCACCTCCTGTCACCCAGCCGGGCCAGCTGCTGCAGGCTGCCAGACGGGGCTCAGAGTGCAGGGGACACCATTGTGTGCAAACATGTCTCTGAGAGATTAAATAGCTTGTTTAAAATATGAGCTTGCCTAAATTTCTACACGCATGTGTCTTTGGATTCTGTTTTATTTATTTCTTCTTAAAACCATTTTGTTGGCAAGGTTCATAACTCTCATTTCTCAGTGCAGATGCTGAATGGATACTGCATTTCCTGCAGTGTAATGGAGAAGTTTGGAGAGAATACCAGACCTATGATAAATTTCATCTAATAAATTAAATTTTTAATAGAGGTACTGGATCCAGCTGGTCAGCTGAGTCAATTCATGCAAGCAGTGTTTGAATCAAATGCAATCAGAGCACACTGACAATGTTCAGAAAAGTCAAGCGAGGCTTCATAGGATCAAATCCATTAAGCTGTAATACACTTTCATAACCAGCTCTTTATGAGCCCTTAGTTCCTGATGCACAGTGATCAGCTTCTGACTTGCAGCTCACCCTTCTGTGTGCCCTTTATAAGTACTTTAAAACACTTCAGCACAAAGGGAGAAAAGTTTTTCTTTACCTGTGAAAAATACAGGGTTTGAAACAACCTTTACCTAAAACTGTGATCTCAGCATCGCTTTCAGCTATGCCTTGCAAGAGACTGGAATGGAGCTGTTGTGTACAGTGAGCAGGTTATGCAAGAGCACCCTCTGGATAAAGCAAAAAGTGAAATAATTTCCTCCTCGTCACTCGTACAGGTTATTTTGGCAAATTCATTGTATCACTTTGAATTGGCTTGTTTCACAGAATTGTTTTGTTTTTCCTGAGAGCCAAGTCTGAGTGTGTGTACGTGTGTTGAGGGGCAGGCGGGAAGAGAGGAAAGGTGCTTTGTTATTCATGTTCACTGCACACAGCGACATGATAGCCATTGTACAGAGATTAACAGAAAATAGTCTGGGTGTGGTGCTACGCACCGAGACCAAAGCGGATAAACCTACCCCCACGTGGGGAAGTTTCCCAGCCCTGCTTCTTTTCTCAAATACTGATGTCTTTGAAGGCTTGTAGCCACTGTAATTGGCAACATCCACAACAGCATTTTAAATACAGCCACGGAATAATCATGGTTTAGTTCTTTGCATGCACCAGAGCCCAGTTTTGAGCTACACCAGATCCTCACAGACATCCAGGCACAGTTCAAGGGCTAGCAAGAACCAAGGTGGTTCCCCCCAAGTTGCAGGGACACAGCTGCTCTTTTAAGAAAAGAAAATTAATTATCACAAGCTGGCCCATGCTTCTTACTCTCAGGCTGGAGAAAGTCTTCGAAGATATTTTAGTTAATTTTCAGCATTTTACACAATAAAATAACATAGCCCATTGCCTAAAGTACTAAATTACTGCCTAAGAGATTTGGGTTCATAACTGTGCTGTATGGAGAACTGCTAAGTTCTCAAAAGTGTTTATGATTACTCATTTCCAACAAAATTAAGGTATTTAGTTACATCTGCATATCTCTATATATCCATCCATGGAAAGCAAAGTGGGGACAATAGTGATTTTTGTATGCCAATGAGCAGAAATATTAAGTGCAGTGCACCAAAAAGCGCAGTGCAGCAAAATCCTATGGTCATGGAGACCATAATACTTCAAAAGGCAGAAGTAGTGTGCAGTGAGAAGATTTTTCTTTAACCTCGTTTTCCACCTTCTCATGTCCTAACCTGGTTATCTGCCTATTCCTTTGAGAATTTGCAAGACACAGACTTCCGAGGATGCAGAACGTGCATGCAGTACAGCATGAAATGCATAGAACACTAATCTTGCTTAAATAAATATCTTGTGAGGTATTCAAAGGTTTTACTGATTGCATTGACTGAAACATAAGAAAGAGCTGTGTGAAAAATGTCACACCTTTTTAGAGGAGAAAAGAAGAAAATGATTGTTTATGGTTTTTAATGTTGTTCATTATAACATGCCTAATTTAAATGAGAAGGTGAGGACTTACTCCCCTGTTACATGTGTTAAACTCTGGAAAGTAAACAGCTTAAACTAAGCTCATCATCTGGATTACAGGTTGCTTCAGCATCTTCATGTATCTCTGTCTTTGGCAGCTCAGCATTACACAGGCATTGAACTACACAGGAGCAACATTTCACTGTACTTCGCATAGTTGCTTTGGGTTTTGTTTTTGTTTGTTTGTTTGTTTGTTTCACGAGCTGATACATATAAATAAAGATAAGGTGTCAGTAACCTTTCTTCAACATGTTCATCTTGCAACTGTGGTATTATAAACTTAGAAGTAGTTTCTCATTTCTCAGATATAAGGGATATAACCACACTCACAACATTTAAATCCTTGCAGAGCATGTGTCCTTGACACCTCAAAAAAGCCACAAAAGAAAATGTGTTTGTCTTGTAAGCCACAGGTGAAGTCACTATATACCAACACACACTCCTTACTTTGGGATGCTGCATGATTAAAACAGATTAATAGAGAAATACACTGAAAATAAAATACAATTTTAAAGAACAGTTGTCTGTTGAGAATTGAGATTTGTATTTGAAAGTTATTATCTAGTTTCATTTCCAGGATTCATATCTCTGTAGGCACATAATGGAGATGCACATGGTGGGAGTGTAAGGCTTTACAGCCACTGTTTCTAAGTGAAGGTAAGGCTGACTCTGAGCCAGGCATTAGTGGAAATTTATTAATTGAGGTTACCAGGTGCTTTTCTAGACTCTCAGGTAGAGTTTGCTGTCATTCAGTTCCAATGCTTTCATTTTCTAGGTCCTGAATTATCCTTTCTCTTTCTTAGCTTAGCTATGGTGTCTCAGAGAGGACTCCATATAACAACAGAATATGGTGAGTGCACACTTGTTAATAACTTTCAAACAATACAAAAACCAGAATTCCCTCAAAAGCTTGAAATGTATTCTAAAGTACCTCCATTGTTATTTTTAAGTATTTTCTATAATAACCAAGCACAGTTTCAAGGGCTTTTGCACTCTCTTAGATGTCTTTGACATAATAAATCACAACAGATCTGCTTTGTATAACCCACAAAACACTACATGAGTTGTAACTTCAGAATTTAGTGTTTGCCTTATTTTACTTATACACAGTCCTTATGTACAGGATCTACCTTTCTGTCTCAGTATACACTTCTTAAAAACTCCTGGTCAATGTAGAGAATAAGTATACATCCAAATTTGTCTTTTCTGGACTGACATTTCAAGCATGTACTATTTCACTTTCTTATATCTCTGACATTTGCTCCTGGGTATAACAGTCCCCACTACATTTTTTGGCCTTCAATGCATCTATCTCTTTCCAGAGCAAAACTTCCTGGTGATTCCTGTTTCCTGTAGTCTGAATAAAACAATGCTTTCTTTTTGTTTAAAACTTAGAGAGGTGAAGTAATTTTTAGGGTGGAGGATATGTGAGAGGTTGTTTTTTATAGTGTACAACGGAGAGGATAATACATTTGACTGCAGATGATGTAAACCGTAGAAGTAGAGTTACAACAGCAAGTCATGTTTCTTTGTTTACTTTTTTATTTGACAGCAGTTGGCATATGTGTGTAATACAGACAGATCTTCTGGTCCAGCCCACAAATTCTCCCTTAAATACTGTCATTCTGTAGAAAATTTTGCTATATTGCCATGCATGCACACACACAATCAGATACATTAGGACTTCTTGTGTGGGGAATGGACACATCACAGCTCACTTGCTGTGGATAATTTGGATGAAATTTCTTGCTTGCTACTTCCATAAGCAGGTTGCTTACCAACAAGAAATAATATGTTCTTATTTTTCTTTGGATAAACAGACCTCCTGGTTCATAAACCAAAGGAAACTGGTTTAATCGCAGTAATGTCAGGAGAAATCTCTGTAACAGTTTAGATCTCCGCTGATGTAGGTGTACGAGGACATGTCACAGTAACTCAAATTTTCTCAAGGACATTTGCACTGCCTGTCGTGTTTGCTCTCACAAACTTCTGAAGAGGTATTATGGTCTCTCAGAATAACAAAAATGCATGTGCTTGTCTTTGGCTTGACTATCACAGTACGTGTACTTACTGCATTCTGCTAAAGCTTCCTCACACAAAAATAATTCACAACTGAAATGCCTCGTTCTGGTCAAGGTTTCCTCATCCTGAATGCATGCTTGGTCTCTCCACTCCACATTCATAAATAGTTTGAGAGACTTCAAGCATCTGAGGTCATTGTGCTTCACACAATTGTTCTTTGTTGCGCTCTGTGAAGGAGATTACATGAGGGCAAGCTGGAATTCCTGGATACCATATTTCTCACTATTGAAGGGCTATCTCCTTGAATAAAAAAAGCAATAAGGCTATCTGAAGTGACCTTGGCAATTGTTCATGTAATTTATGACATTGTACAACTAGAAGTGAGTTCAAATCAAGCAGTCCTAGAAAACCATAGGGATCACTTTCAAGCCTGATAACATCTATGCACTGGGTAAAATTTGATAGATGAAGAATACATTTTCTAAAATATAGTTATTTGCATCAAACAACATATTTAATTAGTATTTTCTAGCAATTTAACCCTGTCTTCTATAGCACTTAATTGTCATCAATTGCTGAGCTGTTAGTCCCTGTGAGCATTTTAAAATTAAACATATGTAATGGAAAAATGTTGCTGTTCTGTAGGGGTAATTCTTAGTAACTAAAGCCAAAAATTAAGTTGCAAAGAATCTCATTATTGCTAAATGAATATTACTAATACAGCTACTTGCTGGTAGGTAATAGATAAAGTATTCAACACCATTTAATAATAATAATAATAATAAATAACAATAATAACAATCATCATTATCATCAACTTGTTAAATTTCTTTTCATGCCTCTTAGCTTGATGAAAATGAGACCTGCAATGGGGTGCAAGGAAAACTCTGTCTCCCTCTTTTAGAAAGCTTTTTATGCCATTCCTTAGTGAGAGAGGTCAGAGATCTCCAAGCTTCCAGACCTTTAGTTTTCAGAAAATAAGATGATGGATAATGGAGGGAAACTATAAAAGCAGTGGAGAGGGAAAGCTGTCACAGACACTGTACTTCATCCTTCACTTCAAAGAATTCTGAAGGAATAAGCATGTGTTGTGGCTGCCATTGGAAGATTTTCAGTTCAGCCTTTGCTTTATTAAACACCCAAAACCCTAAAGACTCAAAGCCAGAGCACACCACACTTCTGTGTGCAAAGCAGCCTGTGATTTTGGACCTAAGCTAGTTTTAAATATGATCTTACTCTCTATTTTACATTCTATTGAAGAGTGTGTCCACTTTGAGACCAAAATATGTGAATCTGGGCCAACAAACGCATAAAAGATGAAATTCTTCCTTCCCTCAAATGTAATTCTGTTAAGGAATTGAGAGGCTTCCTAGTGCCATGGAATCACAGATCTGGCAGGCACCACTTAGCCATTCTCAGCAGGCAAGCTCCTCATTCAGGCCCAAAACAATAAATATTCACTAAATGTGGAAGCTGTAGTTTGCATTATCTTATTTATGTTTGGACCACAAGATGTGATAGGGTCTGTCATGAAACTTGGGTTCCAGCACTTGGTGTTTGACTGACAATGTGTGATAGCAGTTTGGATGGAGCCTCAGAGAATTCTGCATCTCTATCCACAGCTAGAAAAAAGGAATGAGAAAGAGAACTTGGCAATAGGTTGTTTTTGTACGTGCGGAGTATATCTGTGCAGAGCTAAACTTCACAATAAAGACCTTTGTCAAATATATTCACAGAGAAATCGCCATAGTATATCCATAGAGGGAACAGGATTTTTTCCTGTGAATTATATCCTTGTTATAAACATTCGTTGCTTTATATATACATTATACATTTAACACACAACTTAGGCTGCATGCTGTTCCAAGTAACAGAAGGCACTTTCTTCTGCTCCTCATCCCATCAAGTCCATGACAGTAGAGTCAGGAAAACCCTGTAACTTGTTACCTGAGCTACCATACCTTTCCCATGACCCTAAATTACAACTGAGAAATATTTTTTCAGCAGCTTTCAAATAAAAAATCAAAAGTCTATTAATTTAATCTAAATGTATTTCAAACTGTGACTCTTTTTTTTCATGAGAAAGACTACAATGTCAGCAAACATAATTTAAAATTAGACAATTTTTGACTTTAATTGTATTTTGAAGCTACTACTTTGCTTTTAATACATAAAATGTAAAACATTCTAAAAGGTGAATTTGTCAAAATGTATTATTTAAACTGACTAGAAAATGTCATATTCCTTTGTTTATTTAGAGAGTTCAGGGTGACGTTCAAACATTGCGAACTTTTGTAAAATATAATTCTTTAGCTGAAGAATTTGCCACAAGCACTGTACTTGACAAGTGTTTGAAATTTTACTAATTTCAGGCTGCAGTTAAGAGGAAAGAGAGGTACAACAAAAGGCTTTTTTAACGAAGGTCTTTTTTTTATGGTTAGCAATGTATAAAAGCATTGTGTGGATTTGCTATGTTTCATGAGATTACAGCTAGCTGTAGTGCTTCAGTAATGCATCTGCAGAGACCACATGAGACAAGCAGATGCTGGGTTAATGAGATCTCCCATGGATATGTGTCTGCAGTCTAGCATCCACAGGAAGTGTAATGAAACCTGAATACATTGTAATTCACTGTATTTTCATCTTTTTCTACTCTTTAAACAAAATATTTCCATAGCCACTATAATTTTGCATCCTTCTAAGCCAAACAAAAGGCAGAAGGAAGCAGCACCTCAAATCATCCTCTGTGAATGCAAGCACAATCTGCATAGATGTGAAAAGAGTGCAAAACACAAACCCCAAAAAAAGTCTCAAGCATTAAGCTTGAAGAGCTTTCAATAAGCAGCATAAACACAGAAATTTAAATACCATACAGCATTCACTAGAGTCGGCATCCACAGGGATTTGGTACAAATCACCTGCAAACTGATCAAAGGGCTAAGTATGAACTGCTGGTGATGCTTGTAACTCCAGACTCCAGTTTGCAAGCTAAAAAGGTACTTATAGAGTTCAGAAAGGTCATGGATTTCAGTCTATTTTGATATTCACTTACAACCAATGTACCTCCCTGTTGTTTTTGGATTTCTGCCCAAGGAAGTGGGGGAGGAGTTTAACATGGCCAGAAATCTCTAAAACCTCCCCATTTACTGAGAAGGTCTATTGTGTAAGACCTTCATTTTAGCTGAGAAGTTCTATTGTCAAACATTTTTCTAGGTTTTCCAGTTCTCAACAACTATTCTCTTTTCTCTCTCCTTTGAAGAAAGATAACATCCTGTCCAGCCTTAAGTAGGGAACCCCCCCTCCATGCGTGTGTGCATTTGAGCATGAATGCAGTCCTATTCTCAACTCTTGGCAAATGCTGAAGTGGATCTTTAGGCAACTGTATTGTATTGAATTGAACTCTATGACTCAGGTGTCAGTATTAGCCAGGAGTTTATCATGCACCCTTTTGGCAGAGGAGAAAACAGAGTAAAAGGCAGCACACCCCAGTTAAAGAGAGGATAGAAATAAGTGAAGTTCTATGTACATAAACAATTCATAGCTGAAACCACTGAACCAGACAGATTTTCTATTTAATCAGGCTCAAGAATTAAGAAGAGGGAAGAAGTCCTTAGAATAATAAATCTATCTTCTTTCCACTCGAGACACTGATTTCCTGTCTGTTTCTTTCCCTGTTTTTTTCTGACTTTTCTTCCCTTCTGTCATAAGAGTTGCATCTTCTGAGGAAAAGACTGAATCTTGCCATAGAATCAGTGTCTTGATGTTAGATTTTATCAGATATCAGTGTTTCAAATGCCCAGAGGCTGGAAGAATTCTGTCAAAGGGTTTTGATTATCCTGAGTTTAATAAAAGTCAGTTGGGGATTTTCATGGCAGAGGATTAAAAACCATTCTGTTGCCATCATGTTTTACAGGCCTCTGCTGCATGGAAGCAACTGTAGTGGTGATTAGATGAGACACATAAGTTCATCTAGAATATTTCTGAGTACTGAGGAATCATGTCGAGTTTTAGTGCCTACTTTCTGAACGCTACCATGAATATTAGAACTTACCTCCTCTTAGTTGCTCAATAATAAACACACTAACATAAGCTGTTAATCACAGGAGCAAGGGCTGATTCACCATTACATTTACTTGACAATCAGAGAAATGTTGAAAATGTCGGTTCAGATTTAACCTGTATAACATGAGGTATCTAGCAGAAATACATCTCTTATGATTGCATCAGTCCTATGCTATTTACAGGCAGTAAAAGATGAGTTGCTAGCCCAGAAAGGGTTTTGGTTAGAATATTTGACCATATAATCTCTAATTTTAGGCTGGATGGGTCTCAGCCAATGTCCTTGTTCCTTGAAGATTAAAGTTGTACTAAGTGATGAGGTGAAATTAATTATAAGTTTATGAGGTTATTTCTTCCATGTCAGAATAAATTACAGCAGTCTTCACCTGTCTGCAGTGTAGGAGTCTGGATACACATGGAAAGAGTGTGCAGAAGAAGATGAGAGCAGCCCTAACGAGTTTGGCTGGCTTTCTCCAGCAATAGTGAGGTTTATGTCTCTGTATCATGTAAGTCAGCTTTCCCCAGGTAATAGTGCTTATTGGTCGTGTAAACCATATTACCACCGTCTCAGGACTGGGAATTTTTTGTTGGTTTTTAAGGTGCATTAGGGAATTAATCTTGCAAGATGCTGAGGACATGATTTTTAGAAAAGGCATTAGATGGGAGGACACTCAGCTATCTGGATTATTAAATTGAGGATCTCAAGGAAGACACATGAAAGAATCAGACATATAAAAAAGCACAATGCACAAGTTATGAAAAATAATTAAGTATAATTAGCAGTTTATGTCAGAAAATGAAAAACAGCTTTTCCTGACAGACCTGTTCAGCTCTTTAACCTCCCAACACATAAAATAATCCATATTTTTCCTTTCTGATATTACTTTGAGAATAAAAGAAGGGAAATTAAATGCAAACATGTATTATTGCAACCATACACAATTTACAAACCTTTCAACCGATAAAATATGCTTTTAGACATTGTGAAAAATATTTTATTCTCTTTAGTCTGTTTTGAATAGCAGATCCTAGTGCTCAACAGCCGCAGAACTCCAAAACTGAATGAGAAAAGCAAGACAAAATACAGCCACAAAATGTGAGACAGTAAAAACAAAGGTGAAGTTTGTAAAAACTCTGGAGAATAGGATCAAGATTTCAATTTGGTTTTAAAAAAATGGAAAGTAATTCCTAAATCTTACAATATGAAATTTTCCAAGACAATAACAAAATACTATCAATAGAAAGAACCCTCCAATAAATGACTGCAAAAGGTAAGGACTCAGGTATAAGAGGCACCACACAAAAGGATCTGGAAATGCAGTGATCATAAATTCAGGACAAATCAATTTTATGCTACAGGTAAGGGTAGTCGAAAGACTTGAATTTATTCTAGGATGCATACAAGACAAGAAAGACAACTATTCCAGCGCTGATGGAGTCTCTGCTTCAGGGGAGATTTCTGTGAGCAGTCCAGGTTTCATATGTACAAACTACCTTACAGGAAAATACAAATGCAACAGTATTGATGCAAGCTCACTCTTCTTTACCTATAACGGAGAGTGGGAGAAGGTGCATGTCTGCCTTAGTACACTTCTGAGCCCAAATTAATAACTTTTACTGTTAGTCTAAGTTTAGACCCTGCTTTTCAGACGTGCTTATATGCATTTGTAAAGTGGGTTGGGTTTTTTTCATATTTTTTTTACTTATTTGGATAGAAGATAAGCAGAAGAAAATATATCTCTGTGCAAAAAAAAGGCAGAAAGAAATTAAATATGAAACATGACAGGCCATAGGTAGATCAGGGGACAGATTACACAAGGTTGAATAGGCAATGGCAGGACCCAGCAGACTGAAGAAGAGGTAAATAACGTGCCAGTGAAGGGAGAGTTAGGCTGGTAAAAATCACTAGGAAAGGAGAGAAGAATAATAAGCAGAGGAGGGTGGTAGAGAAAGTGGGTGCTTTAAAGTCTTTAGTCACGGCTGTCTTACTTGTCACTAACAGCAGCAAGCAGTGAGGTGTAACAAATCAACCACATGGCCACTACCTCTGATGGAAAGAGAAAGGATGAAAAAATACCTATTCCAGATGAAGCTGTATATGTTTCTGTACAGATGACGAATATTCCCAAAGGAGAGTTTGACTAGGATGCTGGCTGAATATGTTCCCTTCACAAACTCTCTAGGGCTTTTTAAAATACCTCTTAGTCACCAGCATATTCTCTTTGTGTCTTATCCCAAGGGCCACTTCATTTTCAACAGCAGAAGCACTCATAACCACCTTCATTTAGCACTCATTCAGCAATACCTCTGAGAGGGAACCTTGTTTTTCTTGTTTAACTTTTCCCTCTCTGCACTTGTGGACAGTCCAGGACAGCCCATTTATATTACATTGGTGTCACACGCACATGTCCTGGACTCTCCCCGTGCTGCTAGCTACTTAATGTTAATGATTGTAGGATGAATGACTCCAGAGACTGTCACAGTTAAGCAGATAGAAAGTAAATTAATCTGACAGGTGACTGGCTGCCCTTCCTGTGGTTTGCCAGCTCAGGCAGAGAGGGAACTGCCAGTTCCAGCTAAAGGGAGTGTATGGCTGGGGGTGGTGGAGGGGGGACTCGTCTGCCCCAGCTGTCCCTGGTCTCACTCCCAGCAGTGCATCTGAGTGATTTCAGTGGGGGATACCTGCAGGTCAGAGGCTTGGTCCTCGCCTTGAAGTGTAACAGAATTGCTGAAACCAAGACTTGGATGAGGGTTTTGTTACTTACTGTATGTTTTATTTTCTTTTCCTGCTTTTCCCAGCAATTATGCTGTACATTCTATTCCTCTTTGGGGGAAGTAGATATTGTTCATGTTATTTTGGGGGTTTTATAAGCAAAAAAAACTTTACTTCAATCTTTTTTCAGGGGGGAAATGCTGTAATTAATGCTATACTACTTCTTATAAAGTTCTTCATGACCCATAATACTCTGTGTGCTACATAATGCTTTAATTTAATTTTCCATGTGGGTTGTTTTTTTCACATGGAAGACTTAATTGAGAAGACTATAGTAAAAATTGCACCAAAAGCCTCATTTTACATACATAGTGGTAAAGCCAGTACTGCAAACTGTGGGCTCTAGCCAAATTCCTTTATGTTTTGCTGAAGAATAAGGAAGCAAAGTAAGGGGTTTTACAGGAGCACTTTATGTATAAAACCTGCTCAAAGCCAAGTACCTTAAAATGGAGTCTGTTGTAAGGTTGAGTTTTTAAGATGTCAGTTTCCTGCATCTCTGTATCTTGTAACAAATAAGCTAATTGTAATTGCAGCTCTGCCTCCAGTAGGAAGGCTTTTATACTGAAAGAGCTAGCCTTACAACAGAGGGACTGACTGTAATTGTATTCCTGATGTGACAGCAGGCATGACAATTTAAAGTAGAGAGAATACTTGACAGAATGGCTTCATGAAAATACACTTTTTATTGAAGCTAAAATATATTAAGGAGACCTACTAGTTAGGTGGGAGGTTTTGCTTTCTTTTTCCTCAATAAGGCAGTGTTTATCCTCTGAGATCACAACCAGCCCTGAATGAAAGGATTCCTCTCCTTGCTGTACTCAATCAAGCAATCTGCCCAGCACCCAAGTGCCCTCACACCAAACAAATGCCATAACAACTCCAGACTCTTTGTGTGGGTTTAACTGCTGTACGGTGCTGACATAACTTCTCTGGGTTAAAGATCCCGGTGGCTCTTTTCTCATTACTTTCACCAATTGGTTGCAGTGAAAAATGCCACTTTTCCCACTGACTCCTGGCTCTTATATGTGTACTGAAAAACTGATCAAAATCTGTACATCTCCATGTTCACATAAACAAAGGGGACAGCACTTCTTTTTACTGTGGAACAAAAAAGAACCTGAAAAGTGAAAGGGCTGCTGTGGAAACGTGTGCTCCACATCTGACTTTCTTTCATGGTGTCCTGGTTTTGGCTGGGATAGAATTAATTTTCTTCCTAGTAGCTGTATTTCAGATTTAGGATAAGAATAATGTTAATACACTGATCTTGTCATTGTTGCTGAGCAGCACTTACCCTAAATCAGGGACTTTTCAGCCTATCATGATGTGCTGACAGTGAGGAGGCTGGAGGCCACGAGAAGCTGGGATGGGATGCAGGCAGGACAGCTAACCCCAACTGGTCAAAGGCATATTCCATACCACTGGATGTCAGGTTCAGCATATTAACTAGAGGGAAAGCTTGCCAGGAGGGCCACTGCTCAGGAACTGGTGGGTATCCAGCCATTGGTAGTGAGCAATTGTTTTCATTTCCATTCATTGCTTTTCCCTTTTTGTTATTTTGCTTTTGTTGCAATTTGTTTTTATTATTACTATTAATATTATTGTTGTTGTTATTATTATATTTCAACTATTAAACTCTTCTTATCTCAACCCACAAGCTTTCTTTTACCTTTTCAATTCTCTCCCCTATTGCACTGAAGGGGAAGGCAGCAAGCTGCTGTGTGGGGCTGAGTTTCTGGCTGGGGTTAAACCATGACACATGCAAAGTCAGCAAGCTACACCCCTCTAAACTCACTGATGGGGGCAGGAAAAGCAGTCTTTTATTATATATCCTGTATTTTTTCCTATGCAACACCAGAAGACTTCAATGATGAGAAAGTGAGCTTGAAACCTCTTACAAGTACTCAAAAAGAAAAGAACAAGAAAGGAACTGACTGTGATAAATACCAGGTGCCCATCAAGCTGCTCCATCACTCCTCCTCCTCAAATGGACAGGGGAGAATATATAACTAGAGTCTTGTAGGTTACAGATAAGTAAATCCCTCACCAATTACCAGCAAGGGCAAAATTTTGGGGAAATTAATTTCATCTATTACCAATCAAATCAGAGCAGAGTAATGAGAAATACAACCAAATTTTAAAGCCCCTTTTCGCCCACCCCTCCCTTCTTCCAGGGTTCAACTTCTCTCCCAGATTCTTTCCCAGTGGTACAAGGGGACAGGCAATGGAGTCTGCAGTCAGTTTATTGCACAGTCGGGTCACCCCACACTGTCACTGCTGCTGTTTTCTCCTCCATGGGAGGACTCCTCACCCTCCTCCACTGCTCACGTGTGGGGTCCCTCCCACAGTGGACAGCCCTCCACAAGCTTCTCCACAGCGAGTCCTTCTCAGGGGCTCCAGCTGGTCGTGAACTGCTCCAGCATGGGTCCCCCACGGTGTTACAATTCCTGCCAGCAAACCTGCTCCTGCATGAGCTCCTCTCCCCCTGGAGGCACTGTTCCTGTCCAGCACAGCCTTTCCAGAGGGTCACAGCCTCCTTCAGGCATCCACCTGTTCTGGTGTGGGGCTCTCCACGGGCTCTAGGTGGGTTTCTGCTCCACCATGGACCTTTATGGTCTCAGGAGCACAGCTCTCTCAACATGATCTTCCCTACAGGCTGCAGGGGAAACTCAATTCTCAAGCATGGAGCACCTCCTCCCCCTCCTCCTTCATTGGCTTTGATTTCTGCATAGTTGTTTTTTTCACTCTTCTCTCACAGCTGTGGTTGTGCAACAGGTTTTTTCCTCCTTTTAAATACGCTGCCCCAGAGGTGTTACCACCATTGCTGATGGGCTTGGCTTGCTGATTTACTGGGCTTAAAAGCAATTTTGAGCTGGGACTCTTCTGAAATATGAATTGTGGCACAACAAAATAAAAATCTGTGATGTGAGCTGGTCCAGTATATTTCTTTGGATACTACCAATTCTGTTTCCTGCAACAGAGACAAGATCAATAGTGCTAAACAGCAGATGTGATACAAAAGATAAGATGTTACTCTTTTGTAGTAATAATTTAAAGCCAGTCAGAAAAAAAAAAAAAAAAATTGATTCTATTCACACTTGCTGAATCTTTGAAACTGAAAATATCAGCAGAGATGGTGTTTCTCTGGATTCTTCAGGAATCCTTTCTGGGTTTCTGCTAGGGCATCTATCCCTGAGCCCACCAGGGAGGTTATATGGGATCTGGACTGCCAGGAAGCAATGGATCTGGAGCACCCCCAGTCAATTACTGACCCTGCAGTCAGCAGTTTCAGCACTTACATTTGCAGCTCTGTTGAATGGATCTGCTGAATCTCCTGCTGAGAACCACTGGAATTTCAACATGCCAGGCAGAGAAGTAGACAGTTTTGTGTTCCATCATTGGGCTGGCTGCCTGGCAAGGTTTCTGGGGCATTTGGCTGCCATCCAGATTTGGTGGGTCTGGGCTGTTCAGTATTTGCACAGCAGGCAGGCTGTGTTAGTGCTCTGGAGCAGGAGTACCAGTCTAAGGTTTGACTGTAAAAAAGAGTGAAGGGGAAAGAAACAATTTTCAATGAATTTGGTTTGAAAATCAACTTCTGAAGTACCCATGTAATGGAATTTGCTTGCCCAGACTAGTTCTTACAGCCATTCACCACAGTATTTCCAGGTGCCAAGAGGCTCACACTTCAGCCACTTGCTGACATAAATGCCTTGCTGTTCCAAGGAAAGGCTCATTTGTATGACGAGGAACTGGCAGGCATAAATCCGGTGTGACTGAGAACAGGACTTCCTGTATATGAGCAGGTAAACCTAACCACTAGGTAATGGGAGAAAGGAGTTAATGGTTCCCTGTGAAATATATTATCAACTTTCAAATAAGGGCTAGTCCTACTTTATCACTTAATTGAGAAACTTTGGAATACTGTTATATATGGGATGAAACACTCAACCCTTAGAAATCAGGAAGCTGGTTAGAAAATTTATCTTTTAGCCATCTTGCTGTTTGGTTATTAAAACCAAGCACTTGCAGCTGTGCATATGAACAGCAGGAGGATTTCCCATCTGCGGTGTAATTGCTTTTGTCAGTTTGTTTCAATGCAAAAAGGTGCTGCTACTTCACAGAGAACTTGTTCGGGGAGGTTTCTGGCACACCAACTGCTAACCACTGATGTCCTGCCAAAGAAACAGAAAATGTTGCCTCTCTACTCTGCAGTAAACTTGCTAGGATTGTGCACCTGTAAAGGAAGGAAAGAGGGGAAGTAGGGGAAAACCTACAACAAATCGTTTGCTACCAATCTTGTTTTGCCATAGGGTAAAATAGGTTGTGGTTTTTTCTAGATTTTTGATAAATGAAAAAAACTTCCTCCCACTTAAATTCAGTTAGTTCATCCTCTTTGTCTTTTTTAGCTCTACTTAGGTTTGTTTAATCCTATGATTCTATTTTTAAACAGAACCATTTGAAAGCTTTGTGTTTGCTTTTCAAGCTGGAATCATGAACTATAGCTTCAAACCAGTAATGAAACTTAGTGGTAATTTTTTTTCTCTGAAGTGATTTTTAGTAATTTAAAACCTTGCTTAAACACTTGTTAGAGCTTAAAGATGGGCTAATGAGGCCAGTAGGTTTGACTTCTCTGGATTCCAGACAAGAAATTACACTACATTAAATTGCAGCCTTGGGCCTTTAGTTCTCACAAATATCCATCCTAAAGTCTCAGTGAGCAATATTCTCCTTATACTCTTTTGAATACATGTTTAGAACTTCAGTTAGGTCTGTCAGTGATGTCAGGGCTTTCACTCCTGCTGTCTTCTTAAGACTGTCCTCTCCAACAGCAGCTGTTCCATAAGAAATGAAGGAGAAAGTACTAAGACTACACTATGAGGAGGTACAAGTTCTGCAGGGAGAGAGGATTCTCAATACAATTATCAAAACTGTACTTAAACGATGTTTATTTGAAAAAAAAGGGAACTTGCTTAAGGGGAGCTGTAATTTTGAGTAGTTTGTGCAATGGCAAGTTGGTGCTTTGTGCTCAGCTCCTGCAACCTCTATCCGTAACTGACTGTGATATTTTCTTACAAATGGTGAAGATTTGGTATTACTAAAGAAGTCAGACCACGAGAGACCTAACTGGCTGGAAATGCTTGCTTATGTGGTGTATTATGTGGTATTAATAACATGGTGTTCCGGCTATGGAATTTGGAGGAGGTGGGAAATTATAAACATTTGGTGAAATTTTGAGGCCATTGTGATGCTTCCAAGTTCATTTTGATCCTCTGCTGGAGAGAGTTCAAACCCACATCCCTCCTGCTGCCCTGGGTATCAGGATATGGGCTACTCTGCATGTTCCTGTAGCTCGTTCAAAGGTCAGTAGATAATATGCCTAAAATATTCTTATATATAAGGACTCTTCCCCTCTGGTAAGTGTGATCATTACCTGGCTATTGAACCAAGCTGACTCTTGTTTTCTCTTTTTCATCAAATGAATCTTGAATCCTTTTGCTGTGCAGCAGAACAGCTTAAACAGGATTAAGCAGAATGACTTCCAAAGCAGAATAGCCAATAATAAGGAGAAGAATGGACCTCACTCAGTGCTTTGAGGGGACAGAGAAAGGTTCTGGACTGAAGACCATGACCTGGCAGAGGTACCACCTTACAGACTCCCAGATGTGAGGTTTTTTTGTCAGACTTTCCTGCTGGCTATCCCTAGCAATGAGAAGCTTTTTGTAAGGGCTCTGACATCTGCTCTTCAAGCAACATGACACAATTCACAGACTTTCAAAACTGAGCCAGGGTCCTTAGTATTTCATGCAAGGTGCTAGACCATAATCCCACCTGTTCTGCCCCCTTCACCCTGCAAAATCAAAAGGCCCTCTGCACTGAGAATAAAACATTTCACCAAGTCTTGTTGAAGATTTCATAAATATACTTTTTTTTGTTTGCAAAAATGATGCAGCCTCAAGGTACTTTGAATTTTTAAAGCAGGGTGGAAATTGGCAAAATTCTCACTGAATTCAGGAGGGCTGCATTGATAGATTCAGTTTGAGAACCCTGAGGGCTGCATTTGCTTGGTCTGATATATTCTGACAAATATGACGAAACATTATTCTTGCAATTTTTTTTGTTTTCCTGTGGTGATTCATAGCTCAGAGTCTATTGTTAGCATTGGATACATGCCACTTTCACCACTGAACATATTGCAGAAATCTAAAAACATTTCTGAAATATCTAGATGACAAAATTATTAAAAGCCCTTGATGATATGCAGTGTATTTGTAGCTCATGAGTGGGAGAATCCATTGCATACTAAGCAATATTCAGAACTCACAGTTTATAAGCCCATTTGCTTACCGAGAAAAGACTTTTGCTGTGTGGGTTTTTCTTAATATTTTAAGTTAACAAGGTAAGTCACTTGCTTCACGTGGGAAACAGATGTGTGCTGAAAAATGCTGTTCTCTTAATAGGGAAAGGATGTCAATAAGGCATTGTTGTTATTGTAAGTGTGTATGATGTGCAGAAATGCCTATTGTCCCAAGGCAGTAGAATACTTCCCCCTCTGGATTTCTCTGTCTGCCCCAGATTTAGTTCTTACCCTGATAACTGAGGTCAGTCAAGTTTCCCAGAGAGTGTCCATGGGGGAGGGTCTGCTTCCTCCCCTTGCTTTTTAATGCTCTCCAGAGCAGGAAGGCTCTACTTTGTGTAGCAAAACAATACCAATCCCTCTTTCTCTGTGACTAAATCCTCCTACCAGCATATTTCCATCTGAATACTCTTAAATGTTAACTTGCACCAATCAGATGTTTGTTCTCTCACACAAGAGTGCAGAACTAACTACTGTATTTGTCTGACTTCAGGGGTTTTGCGCTCTGGACTCTCAGTGCAGTGTCTGAGTGCGTTTTAAATCCTTCAGTGTAAAAAAATTGAAGTCACTCTATATTTCATGGTTTAAAGATTGTCACTTTAGTTGGAATTCTAAGAGAATGATAATTTCATGATGACGTTGGCAAGGATTAGAAGTAAAAATAAGCATCAGTGTAGTCGTGGCTGAAATGCCTGAGGGACTCTTATGGCTTCCATATAGATGTTCCATGCTTCTGGTTCATGTTCTGGTTAAAAATTACTCATCTTGAGAGTTAGGATCAGAGTCTCTGAACAGAAGCTGGTGTGTATTCAGCAGCCTGTGGAGGGATGAGAGGCACAGCAGTGCTGTGTGTGCAGCCCTCACCCTGTCAGGGTGCTGGCTTTTTCTGTGGATGAGAATGGTCCTGTGGCTGCCCTGCCATCAAGGTGTGCAATGACCCTGGGACCAACTCAGGTGTAAGAGCTTGGTGCTAATAATGCCAAAGCCATGGGTCTGACCCCCCTATGGACTATTTGCTTAAGAGTTGGACTTGATAATCCTTGTGGGGCCCTTCCAACTCAGAAGGATGTGATGTTTCTGTAATTGCAGTCATCTAGACATGGTCTTGCTGTGTGAAGCCTAAAGAAGTCCCAGTGGCTGTTTAATCCTGCTTGAGGACCTGGTGTATATTTGATTGCTGAAACCTAAGCTGCTGTAGCTGTTTTGTGATCATTTCCTTGGCTAGGCAAATCAAAGCTGCTATGATTATAAGCAAGAGTTTCTGGTGCAGAGGTATCTTGTAAAAGGCCTCGATTTCCCTGTCTTGGTTTAGTCTTTCATATCTAGTTACTAAGGGCAGATCTGACTACTTTATTAAAAGCAACCCTGGGATATGATGTCATTGTTCATTACTGAGGAAAGGCTCATGAGAAAAGATGGGTCTTGCATTATGCTCTAAGAATAGTAAAGGTCACTCCCGTCAACAAAAGATAAGATTTTTCAAGTTAAGGAAAACCCCATGTAATCTCACACAGACAGAGCACACAAAACCAAGGCAAAGTGCAGGAAATACACCAACAAAGTCCAATTGTGGGAAAAGACATTCAAAGTACTTAACAGTATGTTAAAGAGAATATCTTTTCCATAAAATCTTTACTAAAATTCAAAGTTTTCTGACAGAAACTGTACAATAATGTTGTAAAACTCTTGGCTCTGGGAAAGGTTGAATTTAGCTAGAGCCAAAGAAGAACTTTTTGAAAGTAGTATGAGAGTACTCTTTCAAAATACTCCAAACAAAATTATGGGAGTTCCTCATCTCCTATGAAGAGTCTCAGCTTTTCAGTTTTATTTCCAAGGAAACAAAACATCTGTCAAGTTCTGGAATTAACAATTTCCCAGAATGAGGTAGTATACAAAATTAGTGTGATTAGGGGGAAAAAAACCCAAAATATCCTTATTCTCATGACCAAGGACTCCTTGATCTTCTCTTTAGTTTCTGGAGTAGTATAAATAAATGAATTTTAGATTAGGTAGGAGAGAAACACCAAGTAAATATGTCAATAAACCCCACTAAGGGTAGAAGAAGGTAGAAGAACTTTGAGCATTAGATTTGGGCTTAATAAACTCAGTAGGATGCAGTGGAACTACCCTTTATAACAAGAGAAGTGGAGACAAGTAAGGACAAGACCAAGCTCACTGAAACAGAGTAATAGCCTAGCACAGCAGAAGGAAAGGTGTCTGCAGCACTCTGTGTGTGGAGGGTTCCGTGAAGAGCAGAGGCAGTGGGAATGAAGAGGAGAGAATGCAATGTGAAATTGTGAAACTGCCACCAGAACCCAAATCTCTGTAGACCACAATTCAGCAAAGGTGGGATTCTGCATGGAGGCAGAGCTCGATAACAACGTCTAAAAAGCAGGTCAGATGCCAGCACTAATATGGGCCCATGTTAGTACCTGAAGATCTGAGGAGTCTGGATATTTGGAACGATGGGAGGGAGGGAAAGTTGTCTGCTTATGTTAGTGCAATGAACCATGTGCTACATGGCTTATGCAAAAACTCCTTTTTTTAGGCTTGTTTGACCTTCACAGTATGCAAACTTATTTTGAGTACAATAAGCTTCTGATAAATATTTATTGGTATTATATATCAAGAAAAAAATTGTTGGGGGTAAAGAGGAAAATATTTTACACATATTTTAATATCTTTTGAAGTAAAAAGCATGGTGAAAACAAAACAAAACAAAAATTACCTTACAGCAAATTTCCCATAATTTTAGTATTTTGTATGACTGTGAAATCTGTAGAAATAGAAAACGTTTTTCTGAATTTGGAAAAGTGACTGAGATTTTTTAACAGAAGTATCTGAGTATAAAAGTAATGGATGGCAATTTTCAATTCTAGTTTCTCACTTGTGATACTTAAACATATTGACTGCTGCTAACAATTTCTGTGGATACTGCTCTTCTAAAATTCACAGGATATTTCTGTAAGGAAAAGGGTGAAGTTTTTCTTTTCTTCCTAGAAAACTGGTTATCACTCTTGACATCAGCTAGGTATTATGGATAATTTCAGCAAAAAAGACTAATTTGTTTTTCAGAATCCAGGCTATTCCCAAATTTTCTGGGTATGTTTCCACTGTTTTAATGTTCTGAGGTTTGTGTACACATATGTGTCCTAACACATTGTCTCCCCAATGCCCCAAACTCCAGATGAGCTTGCCCCATGAAAGGATTGCCTTGACTTAAACATTCAGAAGGCAAATCATTAGCAAAGCAGTACAAGATACTGAATCCTGGATTTGTATTTCTTATGAGCGTAAGGCATACAGTATTACTAGTTTATAGGGATTCTAAAGGCAAGCAGGAAACTCAAGAATTTGCTGGTTCTAGAGAAATTTGTCAAAACAAGTATCTCAAAGGTTTTTCTGTCAGTGCCTCTGCCAGAGAGAACCTCTGAGAAGATTCATACTTTGACCTACTGCTGACAGCAATTAAGGATGCTAAGTGTTGAAAATGCATACAAATATGCAAATTTCTGACACTCACCAGGATAGGAGCAAGATATCCTAAGTATTATTTCTGAACTGGTTTATTTTAGTTTACTTTCTGGTGAAATGAGAAATATTGACACTTCTGAACTTTCCTTCTCTCCCTGTTCACTGCAAAAGTAGGTAAAGTGTAGAAAACTGTGTGCAAATGAATGCAACCAACACAGTCTGGGTAAAGATAGAAACATGTTTTTTTGTTCTTTGTTATCTTTGGCTGTTGTAAACCTTGTGTTGCATGTTGTAATTATTGCTCGGATGCTGAGGATTTTTGGCCAGGAGCTTTATATTACCAATTTCTACAGGGTGGAAAATATATGCTTGAAATATCTGAAATTTAATTTCGTCTGCTTCTCACTGAGAGAAAACAAAAAAAACCTAGGAGTAGGGGCATAATGATAGATGGAGACAAAATTTAAACCAGGCATATTGGTTGTATTGCCTGTGAAAACAGAGTGTCATGATTAATTTAAAAAATATAATCTGAAAACCCAGGACAGAGTTTCATTAAAAATATTACTTTCTTCCTTCTTTTTTATTCCTTTTGCTTTAAGTATCTCTTCACAAGCTAAATATACTATGCTGTTTTATAAGCTGAAAGGAACTGCTTACAAAAAGGAAGCAAAGCTATGAAGTTATTGAAAAATGTATGGGATCTTTTCAGGATGGCAGGTGCTCTAAACTAACTGGTATAATTTTAAGCCACTATGTCAATGATCACTTTAAAAAAATAACCAGCTAATGCATATCTGAATAGGCTTAAAAGAAAGTCTTTGGCAGCTGAAAGGTGAAATAGCTTTCTTGGGATTTTAAACAAGCTAAAACATAAGGGAAAATTAAATAATATCTTTCCATGGGTCACAGGAAGTTTATCTATAAATAGAGCATGCATTTGTTTCATAGCTAGCAGACTGCAGAAAACAACTGTTGGTGGAGAACTGCTGTAGAGAAAAGGCAGAGTGAACTGCACTGGTGCAAGTTGTACATCTACACCAAAATGCTGTTCCTGGGGCTGGAAAAGTCAAACTAGAAAAGGCATTACCTATTGAGATTTTTCTTCCCAGCAACTGCTGAGAATTTTAAAAATAAAGTCTCAATTCTGCAAACAGCCTGAAAAAGTCAGTCGCATGTCTAAAGTTTCAGTAAGTTGCTTGGGAGCAATACCAATATCTTGTATGAACTAAATACCTTCACACTTATTTCCAAGGCAGTGAAAGTGGCAGTTCAACTCAGATGCTAAAATTCTTGTTTTAGTCCCATTCTATGTAAGAAAAAAATTAGAAGACAAATACATCTTCTACTGAACATTAAAAAGAAATAATAAATAAGTACCATAACAAACATGGAATGTTTTTGTGTTATTCATGCGCACAATTCATTTAAGAAAAGAAATTGCAGCTACAGAAATTCAAAATCCATGGGACTGTCATTTTCTGGTAAACTAAACTTAATTTTGTGTATGGAAACTTGCTTACAAATATGCTGGTGTTTTTTGTCAGTTGCTGTACAGCTTTTATCCAGAGGAGCAAAGTGCTGCTGCTAAAGACACCGATATTACCATAACGGCCCTTGCACCACTTGTTTATGATTCTTCCAGTCAAACTACTTACAACACTGTAGGGGCAGAATATGAACTTGATGATTTGCTTCCTTTAACGGGTTGTTAATACGTTGACTCTTTGCAAATGACTCGATTTGTCAAACCCTGCTTTGGGCTAAAAAATAAATAAATCTCTCCATGCACATTCACATTTCTCAAACTGGTTCCACTGAGGAAGTAATTTAGTTAAAATTTCAATGTTTCTAACCCCTAGTCTTGATGGGACCGGCCAAGCAGGTGCCCACCACCCTACTCCCAGACTGCCACCCTGTGATCCCTCCAGAACTGCATAAAGGGATGTGATTTCTGTTGTGCTGGACTATCTGGCACACACTGTGCAAGAGAGTAGTTTCAACTGTTTTTCATGTTCTTCATGGAAGTTTCCATACCTAAGCTACCTTGAAATCATTGCTTACTTCCAAAGTTTTTTTGTGGTTTAAAAAGCATCACTTAACACACGCAATTAGGTCTCTCAGCTTACCTTGATTGACCTTTGGGAGGAAGAATTTGCTTCAGAAAGACACACCCCATTTTAGATTCATCTGAGAATAAAAATATCTTCCAGGCTCCCCTGTAGCCTGTGAGCAAAGACATTAATGACTTGCAATGCCCTTACTCGTACTGCTACATTCAGAGGTAGCTCAAGAATATGTTTTTCTTGCATGGCAAGTTATTGCAAAGAGCAATCACATGTTGAAGGTGCTTTATAATTAGTGGTGACTAACAACCATAACCCTTTGGCTCTGATTTCAGTTTGTTCTATGGTTTTTATTCACCAAGAAACACATGGACAGTTGTATTTTAAATATTGGCTCTTAATAAAATCCGTGGAGGGAAGTTTGGAGCTTAAGCTGGGGATGTGAATGTTTTCTCTGCCCAACAGAGAGCTCTGCGCTCCAAAGGGTGAGTCTGGGAAGATCAGTCACATCAGCAGCAATGCTGGCTGCAGTACTGGGGATCTGGTAGTCACCAAATTATTTATTGTAACTGTTCCAAACCCATATCTGTGTGCTGTGCAAGAAGCAGAAAAGCCTGAGGGTTGGTAGCATGCAGCTGCATCATGATTGCATGCATCTCTGGTAGTTTGTCCGAGGTGGAAACTGCCTTAACCTGTCAAGCAATTGGTGTCTCAGCATACTTCAAATTAGTAATATTTATGGCAGCCTGTCTGGCTGCAAACAGAAATAACAATTTTGGCTTAAAGCAATAATATACAGATGAATCCTAGGACTCTTAACTCCTCTGCAAAATAAATAATTACATAAATTGTTCCAAGGTTTCAACTGCTTCGAGGCTTTTGTTACCTTGTTATATCTTATTGTCTTGACTTCTGTCTGAGCTGAAGCGATTAAAATCCTACTCTGTTTCTAAGACAGCTAAGAATCAGTCAATTGAGGCAATGTACAATTCATGTCTGACAGATGTGTTAAATGTCATTAGCATATAAATCAATCCAAATCATGCAAAAAAAATTCTCTGTTGGACATGTAGAAACAACATCTTCAGCTGGATGTCTGAAGGCAAATAGGGAAATAGAGCATGTCTCCAGAGTGATGATATTGTGCAGATTTTGTGTGAAGGAAAAGTGAAATACAAAGCAGTGCTATTCTGTCCTCTCTTTAGTCTTCCAGGACTATTTGCAGCTTTTTTGGTTGGAAGTCTTTCACCACATGGGATAGGTTCTCAATCTCAAATCAAAATGTCTGGCATGTGCTTCATGTACCTTGGGCAGAAGTGTTTAAGGTGTCCCTTGGTTTTAGTCTTTGTTATCCTGCATCTCTCTGGTGGAAAGTACTACCTTTCCCTCCAACATCCAGAGACTGTCTTGTTTTATTTTAGTCTTTTGTATCAAAATATGCCTTATGTCATCTATCTTTATCCTAGAATTAGCAACTTATTTCATTAATGTGTATAAGACCTGCAGACAGGAGGTGATTAATGCTTGTTACCTCTCATTAATTTATATTAGATACATAAATGTTATATTAGAAAACCAACCCTTTAATTCTGATCTCTCTAGAAAATTCAGCGGCAGTCCTGATTACATCTCAGCTATCAGTTATTGAGCAAATCATGTCTACACTGGAACCAATCCAATTGCTTAGATTGCTGTCGCTTGCACAAACTGAACAGTGTGCCAAATAGAGAAGCATTTTATGAATGTCCTAAGTGCTATGTAAATAGATCAGAGTTAAATGGGTAGGTGGGAATCATTTTTTGATGACAGATCAATAGATTCCTAAGTGCATTTCTTAGCATGAAATACCATTTTGTCGAGAGCTTTGTTGTCCTTGCAGTGTCTGATGCTCAGTGGGAGACATTCTTTGTATTATCATAGTTTCAACTCCTCATATTTTTATTTCTGACTCCCTTCAACTACATTCTTCTGTGTGTTTGCTACCAATGTTTCTCTATGCTAATTGCAGATTCAAGTTTATTTTTCTCCTCTAAATTCTTATTTCTTAGTGCTTAATTAATGTCTCGCAAAGTTGCTGAAAACTGAGGTAGTTAAATATTGGGAAATGTATCCAAACCCATGCCAGCAGCTGAATGACACCTGGCTTAGGTATTTGCAAGCTCCCTTATTCATTTTCACCATTAAACTGTTAAGGTACTGACCAAATATTTTATTCAAGTTCTCAGAACTTCTCATAAGAGTCTCATAACTTGATTTATTTTATTAAATCTTTTAAGTAATATATTAGATGAACTTAAAGAGTGAGTGAACTTTCCAAATACCTGGAACCTAAAATTTAAATTTAAATTCCTGAGAATTGAGTTTAGCTACATTTACTTCTCTTTCTCAGAGTCACTTGGTGTTTTGGCAGAATTGAACATCATTTAATAGACAGCATTCAGCATGTAATATTGGAGGTACCTATAAGCTTGATAGAGGTAAGGGCTCCTTGGTGTCAGACTGGCTATCCTCTGTGTGGTGCTAATAAAGCTGTGCCATGCTGCAGGCCTAAATTAGCTGTGCAGAGTTAACCTCTCCTTGGGACTTGCTCAGTGAACCTTTATGTCTCAGAGAAGCAGTCTTTGGTCAGATCTCTGCTGTCCAGAGCCCCCATCCATGGGCTGATAGAGGATACCATTGCCTGACCTTTTTCAACTTAGTTCAATTTTTCAGAGAAGCCTCATTTTAAACACTGAGACCCAGCAGCTCTGGGGCTTTGCAAACCTGATCTGGGAATGTGTGCCAGCTGCTAAAAAGAGAGCTTTAATTTACCACTTATTTCCATGAGCTTTCTGTTCCCTGCCTGTAAATGCACAGATGCACAGATTCCTTGAGGACAGAGTTTTCTGGATGGATTACATCCCATGTGATGTGCTAGACTTCTTAACCTCTTTGATCTGCTCTGGTGCAACACAGGAGCAACTAACCATGGCTAATCATGGCAGACAGGCTAATCAGGGAGCCTGGAAATGAAAACCAGAAATTAATGCATTTTTATTCAGTGAGTTAATATTGAATGAATAACTGAAGTGTTTTGATATAAAAAGGTCTCAAACTTTCATTTTCTTCTTTTTCTCTTCTTTTATGGTTGCTGCAAAAAGCTCCATGTACTGCAGTTACTTTCATCACCAAGGAAGGGAGGCAGTGTCAGTACCAGACCTTGCTTATTTTGTTGTGTTGGATTTCTTTCATCACCATTTGGAAGAATTTCTAGTTCAATGTGTCTCTTAGTACATATTTCTTCCCAGCTTTTTAATTTATGCTCCTCCTAATGAAGTTCTTGAGAGTCTTCACTGCATGTGACAAGGGTTTCCTGAATGCTAACCTGGGGCTGTGTCCTTTTGTGGATCATGGTAATTGTGAGATGACTTACAAGAATGTTAAGTAGCTGCATTTTGCTTTAGGAAGCATACCAGACTGTCATTTCAAATCTGTGAGGAAACATAGGTATGTTACCATTCATCTGTGCTTTATTTCAGTACTTTCTTCTGAGAGGAATTAATCTGGATTCTGTACTAAATGAGACTATCCCTCCACTACGGTAACAAATGTAACAACAACACTTCTGGTGTTTCCCTGATTTTAAAAGAAAATGCATGACCACAAAACCTGCATATTGAGAGGGGTCACAATTCTGGCAGCAATATCCGATCTCACACTTTAATGCTCTCTCCAGTGAGAAATTTGTGGCAGTAGATATGCTCACATCAGATCCTAAATTATGTTATTATGTTAGTTTACTGTATAGGATAAGGAACAAAGAGACAAAAATCAGTATGATCATCATAATACAAATGCAAAATATTCCATATCAAACCACTTATCCAAACAAACATCTCTAAGTACTTTTGTCTACTGTTGTGGTATTAAACTGCATATGCCTCATAATCTAGCCCTTCTAAATTACTCTTTCAATTTCTGAATGCAATAAAAAAAATGCATCTGTAAAACAGAAGTAATTGTCTCAGCTCCTTAAATATACCGGGGAAAAAGGTATATTTATATTAGACTGTCCATTCAATGGTTGCTTGAAGAAGTCATAAAAGCAGATGAAAGATACACTGTCAAAGGTATAAAGGAGTCCTTCCCTCTTAAGATCAATTGAAATGTACAGAAAAGGTGGCTGACAATAATTACGCCAGACAATGAACAGAAACAGGCCCCCTAGGCTTGATTGCTCAAGGAACATGGGAGAACAGAAATAACAGGAATTATGGCACACCTGTTTCCACAAAATGCCCAAAATGCCTATAAAAGAACTCCTTTATATATAAACAGATAGAAAATGATAGTCAAGGTTGTATTGCCACTCAGTGCCCCATGAAGGTGTGCTAATTCAGTAAGGAGTCCATATCTTTATCAATATCAGGCTATCCTGATTTTTGAATCACATCTTATAAGACGTCTTGAGACATCGTGACGTTGTTTTACAAGGTCATGATCCCCTGAGTCTCTGCTGTAATTTAACTGATCAGGTCAGCAGGGCAGCACTGAGGCAAGCCCTGCTTTGGCCATCAGACCCTTCCAGTGTAGATCATGCTACAGGAACTTTTCCAAGGCAAGTTGTCACTGTTGTTTGAATCCATACAGTTGTCTCCTTCTAAATCAAGACTGAGTTGAATTCATACAGATGAAACATCTGTTTAAAATCTATTACCCACTTTCAGTTCCAACACCCAAATAGGCAAGCTTGTTAAAGAGGCTCTATTCCCATGTGCAGAATACAGGGAAATGCATGAATCACAGCATCGCAAAACAGGCGAGATCAGATCCAAGTCTGAAGGTTGTGCAGTCCCATCCCACTGCTCAAAGCAGGACCAGATATGTTGCATTGCTCATGACCACTTCCAATCAGCTTTTGAGCATTTCCAAGGAAGAAGACTAAAGACCCACGGGTCATCTGTTCCAGTGTTTGGTCACATCTTCTTTAGGCTGCATGCATCTTCATGTGTTTGACTTCGTGCCCATTGCCTCCCGCCCCCACTCCCCTGAGAACAGACTCCCTTCCCCTTTAGTCTGTCTCTCCCATCCTACAAGGACTCTACATGCACTGACGAGGTCTCCCCTGACCCTTCCCTTCTCCAGTCTAAAGAGTGCCAGGTCTCTCTGACCCCGTATGCCAGATGCTCCAAGCTTCAAGCTCTTAATCTCTTTCCTGGCCCTCCACTGGACTCACCCCAGCAGACCCATCTGTCTTTTGTATTGGTGAGCACAGAACTGGACACAGCATTCCAGGTGTGCCTCACAATGCTGAGTACAGGGAAAGGATCACATCCCTCAACTTGCAACACCCTTCCTAAAGCTGTTCATGATGCTGCTGGCTGTATTTGTCCAAAGGGCTTACGTTCACCTTCACATCTATCAAGACCTCCGAGTCCTTCTTTGCAGAGCTGATTTTCAGCTTGCTGAGATCAAATGACTAAATCAAAGTAGATGTGGTATTGGCCAGGGTTATCATATGTATAACTCTATAAAATTGATCATTGCCACAAATACTGAAATAAATGTGTGTAAACAATACAAGACTGCTAACTGCTAAATGTAAAATGAAGGGTTTATGTTCAGTGCTACACTTTCAGATGTTAACAACTTCCAAAATAACTATTTCCAAACATACAAAATACACAATAGTTTTAATTACTAGGGTATTGGGATACGGAGTAACTTAAATTGTTGAATATGCTCTGCCACAAGCACTGTAATTTATGAGGTTTTTTTCAGTGGAATCTTACTTTATTCTTTTAATATCAAATGATAAGTATTCCCTACATTTCTACTGGTGGTGACTTTGCAGACTGATTTCTACTGAGCCACCATCTAGGCATTTCGTATAAAAATGGGGACAGTAAATGTGGGGAAAAAATATATATTCAAGAAATATCAACATTATGTGTTGTGCTATTTAAAGCAAATTAGAAAAGTGGAAAGCAAAAGCTGTTCACAACCATCCCATACACGCTTTAAAAAACGATAGAAAGAATACTAAAATGCATTTATTTTTTGAAAAGGAAACCAATGTGAGTCTATTGCTTTAATGTGGTAGGACAGACAGAGGAGGTCCTGAACTTTTCCTCCCCTTAAGAGATGGCACCAGTAACAAGGTGAGCACCACTGGGCCCCAACACAGGTCTGCCTCAGCATATACTCATGCTGCTGCTGGAAGTTTCAGGTGTCAAGAGACTTCCACCTACTTCTCATGTTTAGTTGCTTTGATATCTTTGAAACAGAAATAGAAAGGGCAAACCCACACGATTTGTGTAGGGAACATAGGCAGATGGATCAGGGTTGAACTGCAACCTCCTAAGCTTGGTAGCTGGAGCTTGTGGTACAATCTGTTCTGTGAAACATCCTTTCCCATGTTATTTCTGGCTGTTTCTGCAATGCGTCATCAAATGCTGTTCATGCTATGAAGCACAATGATTGCATTGCTCTTTAATTCCCCTCAAGCTTGCTGTGACTGTTGATTAAACAGTATGTGGGCTATGATTAGCTTCAATGTAGAATACAAAATTGACTCCTACCTGCTCAGGAGGATCACCATAGCAGACAATGCTTTGGTTTTTTCCTCTTGAACCATGCTATCAGTTCTAGGACCATTAATGTAATAGACATGCAAATATAAACACGAACCACTGAAAATATAGAATTTGTCTTCTTTTTGGTCAGAATCATAAAAATGAAAATATTTTAGACTATACCTCAAATTTCAAAGTCATTTAGTCTTTATAACTGCTGCTGTTTCAGTGATACTTGTCTCCTCCTTTCAGCATTTCCCCATTCTTCTCCTTTCTCCCCAGAGAAGTACCAGACAGATACAGTTCAACAAGTTTTGTTGTGATTTTCTAGCTTTCGATAGCTTTGGCCTGAGAATATCCTTGGTATCTGCTGGCAGTTCAGCTTATTCTGGGTGCTTTTCTCTTAGTGTCTATCTCATATTTGGTATCTAGTTCTCACGATATTTGTAGGAGCTTTCAACAAGACTCCAAAAAATCTCGTCAAAATTTATATTTTGTTAAAATTGAGTGGCCTGTTCAATGGATAAGAAAGTGATTGGACAGTTCTATCCAGAGGCCAGTGGGGGACAGCTCAGTGTTCTGATAATATTGGTGACAAGTGATGTCTCTCAGGGGTCCTTGTTGGGACCAGAGTTATTTCAGGTGTTTGTCAATGGCATAGACAAAGAGCTCGAGGACAATCTCAGCAAGTTTGCCAATGACACTGGGCTGAGTGGTGCTGTTGACCCTCCTAAAAAGACATGATGCCATCCAGAGGGACATGGACCAAGTCAAAAAGTGGGCTCATGGAGCCTAGTGAGGTTTAACAAGACCAAGGGCAAGGTGGTGAACCTGGGTCAGGGCAAACTGTGGGATCAATATAGCCTGGGGAATGAAGGGATTGGAACAGCTCTGCCAAGAAGGACCTGGGGGTTCTGCTGGGAGAAATCTCAACATGACCCAGCCATGGGCACTCCCAGCCCAGAGAGCCAAACGTATCCTGGGCTGCATCCAGAGCAGTGTGGGCAGCAGGGGAGGGAGGGGATTCTGCCCCTCTGCTCTGCTCTGCTGAGACCCCCCTGGAGCCCTGCACCAGCTCTGGGCTCCCTGCACAGGAGGGACAGGGACCTGCTGGAGTGACTCCAGAAGAAGGCCATCAGAAAGATTATTATCTCCAATGAAGACAGGTTGAGAGAGTTGGGATTGCTCAATCTGAAGAACAGAAGTCTTCAGGGACACCTTATGGCAGCCTTCCAGTACCTAATGGGAACCTACAAGAAGGTTGCAGAGGGACATTTTTTTAAAGGTATCTAGTGATAGGAAAAGGTGAAATGGCTTTAAACTGAAAGAAAGCAGGTTTAGATTAGACATTAGGAAGAAATTATTTCCTGTGAGGTTACTGAGGCACTGCAACAGATTCCCCAGAGAAGTTGTGGATGTCCCAGCCCTGGAAAGGCCAGGTTGGATGGGGCTTTAAAGCAACTTGGTCTAGTGGAAGGTGTCCCTGCCCCCTGCATGAACCACCAACAAAACAGAAGAATAACATAAGAAAAACCAGTGGCTGGAAGTGAACCCACATAAACTGAAGACAGACACATTTTTAAACATTAAACTCATGTTTTAAACAGTGAGAACATTTAATCATTGGAGCAAAGTTTCAAGTGAAGTGATAAATGATTCGTTTCGTGTTATCTTCAAACACAGACTGCTTTTCTGGCATGTATTTTAACGTGTACATTGTCACAGAAGGGCAAGTTAATCTGTGCTCTGAGCAGGGATAAGGGAGAGAAATTTAATGTTTGTGATATAGGGAGATTAGGGAAAATTATGCTCATTCTTCTTTATTCCCATCTGTGAATTAATACGAGTGTGATTGTATTCACAATCATGAGCACAAAATGTCTGACTTGGTCATTTGTGGGTACATATTCTGAACATTTGTATTCTTTCATTGCTTCTCAGGGGTCACACAGTTGCTTTACAGTGACACCTTCCCCCCTCTTAGTCTCAAGGAAAGAACTTCAGTACAAAGCACCGGTCTGCAAGAGATCACTAAGAATTTCTGTCTCTTTTAAAAAAATGTTTTGAATCGTAAACTCATCCTTATTCTGGAAATTCATTAGTGATCATTTATTTAGTATAATGGCTCAGTTCCTTTCTCCATATTAAAAAGTTCCCTCCGAAGTAATATAGGTTTTCTGTCTGGACACTACGGAGTAGCTCATATTTCTGTTCTGTTTGATGTGCCAATTTTTAAACATGACTTCTGAGATCCTGAAATGTGCCACAATATAAGAATCTGCACAGTGACAATTATTGGCAACTTGCACTGGCACTGAGGTATTGTAAAATACAGTATTCATTATAATGATTGTCTGTGGCATTTCCCACACTAGAATCCTGAATTTTCTAGACAGAATAATAACGCTTCCTAGAATGGAAAGAACTCTTTCAGTTTCTACTTTCCATTAACAGCCAATATTGACGTTTTCTTGCTTTTTGTCTTTCATGTTAGGTTGGAACAAAACAAAACCTAAGAAGCAGCAATTTTCATTTTTAGGACAGGGCCTTGTTTTCTGAAAAAATGAAGTCAAATAACTTAATCATTAAAAAAGACACTCACTGAGACCAACTAAAGTCACAGCTGTTGTTGCATTGTAACACTAATGAAATCAGAAGGTAAAGCTCTGAAAAATCTTAAACTCCATGAGAAATGGACTTTTCAAAGTGGTTTTATGAAGACATTAACCACGTTTACATTGTTTTCTTATGGCAATTTTGCTAAAAACCCACTAGTTTCTTTCAGCTGAAATTACTTTTGTTCAGACAAAAGAGAAAAAAAATCAATAAACTAGATTTTAAGCCAGTGCAAATGGATTTAGTTGTTTTGAAGTCAATAGATTTATCCCAATTTCTATTAGGTACGGATGAAGTGAAACTGTCCACTGCTAATAATGCCTACTTTACCTCTTTTAAGTCACTGGAGCTGCTGAGAAAGCATCATATTCTACTACTTTTCAGGACGGCATTTATATCTGTGTTTTGCCCCAGCAGGATATTCTAACAATGGTACGGGCTGTGTGTCCAGCACTCAAGTGTGCTGCCTGCTCTTGGTTATTTCTAACATTCACTCTTTACCATCCCTCCTCTTAGCCTTTAAAGGTGATATTTGAACAAAAAAAAATACTAGTTATCTCCAAAAACTCTCTATAAAAAATGAAAGCAGTCCTTAAATCTTGGTAATGGAGGGAATCTACAAAGGAGGTATAGTATTTCTCTGAATCCTCAACTGTGTTTTATCTCATGATGTGTGTATGCAACAGCACAATGTCAGGGCTGAGCATTCTGTGTGTGGCATCTCATGACTTAATGTTTCCTTAACTTTCCCTGCTGTCTTTTAATGTATTTCTGTGTACTTCATGAAGTTCCCATTTCTGAAGATTTTCGTCTCCTACAGCCACTCTAGCCATTCAGTAGCAACAGCTTGGAGAGCCCCAAAGAGAGTAACTTTTCATCAGGAATTGATCTAGACTCCCCATTGACAAGTGATAGTAGAGGGGGGCAGTTGAGTTGAAGGGATTCATTATCCACGTGTTCTAGTTATCAAAAATGTGCAGTGGTTTCTTTGATAAAGTCTCTTCAAATAGGTGTTGGTTTCCCATGCAGAAGAAAGTGGAAGAAGTAAAAGACAAGGAGCTTGGGAATTTCTCCATGGTGAGTTTAGTGTAATTTCTTACTGATGAGTTCTTTTGCCACACGTAAAACCCTGTGTTCATTTTTGAGCCCCTCACTCCAATAAGGACATTGAGGTGCTGAAGGGAGTCTGGAGAAGGCCAATGGAGCTGGGGAAGGGTCTGGAGCACAAGTCCTGAGAGGAGCAGCTGAGGGAGCTGGGGGTGTTCAGCCTGGAGGAAAGGCGGCTCAGGGGAGCCCTTATCCCTCTCCACAACTGCCTGAAAGGAGGCTGTGGCCAGGTGAGGGTCAGTCTCTTCTCCCAGGTAACAAGTGAGAGGAAAAAAGGAAGTGGCTTGAAGATGCAAAAGGGGAGGTTTAAATTAGATATCAGGATTTTTTTTTTTCACAGAAAGGTTTGTAAGGCATTGAAAATGACTTCTCTGGGAAGTGGTAGACTCATCATCCCTAGAAGTGTTCATATAGCATGTGGATAAGGCACTTGTGGACATGGTTTAATGGTGAACATGGTGGTGGTGCTATGTTGACAGTTGGATTTGATGACCTTAAAGGTCTTTTCCAGCCTTTATGATTCTGTGATTCTGCCACTTATGAATCAAGCAAGAGCTTTGCCATCTCAGGAGACCAGATCACCACATACTTTACCCATAGCACGAGCAGATAAAAGAGGTACTTAGATAGCAAAAGCCTGCTCTGATATGGATGACAAATCTCAGCCTGCCAGTTATCTCACTGTCAGCAGGTATTGTCTGTGTGTAATGTACACAGCATACAAGGGTTCTCATAAATGAATGAGACATTCATGTTTCAATCCCATTCGTCCGTGTATTGACTTGTATTCATACGTGTTCTGTAATCGACCTGCATAAAAAATTAAACTCACTGCTTCTTGTGCAAAGAACACTTTAAATATATGAAGGAAGAAAAGCAGAGGGAAATTGCAACATGCTCCCCAGGCCAAATTTTTTAGTTATGTAATTTCAAACACATCTTTATACTTTGATGCTTTAGGAGAGGGTGGATATAACTGGAGACTTAGGGCACGATAAGTATCCACGACTGTCGTGATACACGTTTGTTTGAGGAAACTTGTCCCTACAATTCCACTGATGCAGTGTGGGCTCTCAGCCTCCCCACCTGGCAAATAATTCCTGCAGGATGTCACATGCAGAGTGTCTGTTTCCTGCTAGGCATTGCCCTGTGACCCTTGGCAGCAAGAGCCTCTTTCCCTTCAGTCTCACTGCGCTGCTTTGTGTCCTCTCGGGGTGAGAGTTGAGAATGTTGCTCCCTTGGAAGGCCTTGGACTAAACCCCCAGGTAGGAAGGAAGTGATGTGCAACATCTTTTGTCAGAGATAAAAAGCAATTAGCCTGGAGGATGTGTGAGTAGAGGAAGCTTACAGGAAAATACAGTCACATGACTCTGATGAAGCATTTTAAAGCACTTGTCTCAAAAATAGGATAAAGTGAGTTAGAATGCAGGAAAGCTGGAATCCTTAGGCATAACATTTCAGTGTAGCCCAGGTCTCATAACCTGTCAAAATGTATCTTTAGCCCCTCTGAATTTTCACAGATGGGGCAGTTGTGATGCCTTTTCTGTCTTTTCACATGAAATCATAGCAACTGCAGATCTAAACTTTGCACTTATTTTGAAGATGTAGAACAAAAAATTATGCTTATAATAATACACCTTTATATAGTGTGCTATGTCTGTATATAATTTGCAATATGAGTAAAGGAAGGTTTCAATCTGTCTGGAATTTGTATTTGGTTTTGGTATCAGTGATTTTCAGTATCAAATCCGGATTTTTCATTTTCAAATATAGTATAATTAGTTTACTGATTTAATGAAGTCAGACTCTTATTTATATGGTCCTTCTGTAACTGAAGAATACATTCATTTTTTATGTTGAAAAAGTGTTATTAAAAAATTTTTGTCTTACCAGATTTGCATGTTGTTGGTGGTTTTATGAATTTGGTTCAAGTAATTTTAAGACTGAAACTGACACTATAGGTAGACAAGGCACAGTACATTTGAATAAAAACATAATAAAAAGTCAGGCAAGGAGATGAATGGAATAAATTCAAAATTATTTGTGGCAGAGTGACTTTCCCAAAAGGTCAGCCTACTAAATTCATTCCACAAGAGTTATTTTCAGCAATTTTGAAATTTCATTTGGAACAGCCAGTTTAGATGTAAAGTTAAAATTGGAAGTAATGGCCACAGCTTTGTAAACAGGAAAAGTCTGGCGTGGTATCACATTATAACCTAATTTGCATTAATTATGCCACCAACAGAACAGAATTTTGGCCATACGAGTTGGTAGCAATTTAAGATATAAAAGTGATTTCTAAACATGTTATTTTTATCCAGTAATATTTATGTTTGTTTACCTCAGTGCAGAATCATTTTAGTTCTGCTCTCCCACTTCAGTTCCTCTGTTGTGAAATTAAATTTATAAAAATATTTTCCAGCAATGGCTTCAATCAACATTTCAGGGATTTTCTGTTATCAATACTATTCAGATAGATATTCGCCACATTTTCTTGAGCAGATGAGGCAAACGAAATTTCTGCAGGATTATTTACAGGACCTGAGCAGACCCGAGTTGTTCCCAGCGGACCCCCATTTCCTCTGCGTGTCGAAGCTGTGATTAGTGCAAGGCTGGAGAGGAGTCACCCTCGCTCCGGGAAGCCGAGGTGACAGTCACTGACCGCCTGCGCTCTGTCCCTCCAGGCGGATCAAGAGCCCTCCTGGCTTGCTCCTGGCTTCCTCACCAGGATGTCATGATGCATCCCAGCCATGAGCCACTTCCTCCGATTGCACCTCCTCTGCTAGTGGTTGGCTAGATAAGGGATGTTATATAGCTTCACAGTCTCTTTGATGGACACAAATTATCAAAGGGACATCCTACCCTTCCTTGCGCACGTGGGGCTGTGTACGTGCTCACAGTCAGGGCATACTGAACTGTGGAGGCAGTTCTGCTTCTGCTCAAGAAATGCCTAGTTGGTGGTGCAGCACTGGCACAAGTCCCCGATTTAGCACCAGCAAGAATCCACAGTGATTTTTTTTAGAATTATATAGAATTTTGTCATATGTTGCCTAGATAGCTTAGGCATATGCTTGCTTATTCACAGCAGTTATAAAATTATCCTCATTAGTGATCACAGTCGCTCATTTAAAAAATGGCACTGAAGTTAAAGGAAGGTGGCAAACAGATACCACACTGTATGACAATGTACACAGAAGTTAAATCGTCCACAAAATTTGCAATTTAAAATCAGCAGCTCCCAAGTTTATTTTTGCAGCCTGCTCCCATTTCCAGTGATAGTATAGGGCTTACATCCTCTGTTCAGTTAGTGAGATAGGGATTCATGATAGCCACTCGACAAGTATATGAGACAGCATCTAGGTCCAGGCAAGGGAGGCAGTGCTGAGAAGATGCTGGTTAGCAGAAGAGGCAGCACTCAGGACATCAGAACGTTTTCAAGCTCCTAACTCTGTATTTTGACAAAGGAGTATTTAAGGAGGAAGCATAAAACAAACATTGCTTTTTTGTGGGGGTTGTTCTGTGGTTTCTTTTTTCAAGAAGATTCTTTTGTGTATCAGGGACAGTATGAAAAAAACGCAAGGAAACGCTTGCTGGGAAATGAGAAATTTGGGAGTGGTTGGTACCACAGGTGCACCGGAAGTAGAAGGAAATGAGAAGAGGAAATCTCATGTCAAGCTTTATCATTAAAATAAAAAGCCTTTTAGAATAAAGTGAAAAAATTCTCATCTCCACATCTACCTGCATATGGGAGAGAGCTGATTAAAGGTAGCCAGTACTGTATCAAGGTGGGGATCAGTGAAATCAAGAGAGAAGACAGCCTACCAGTTGTGGACAAATGATACAGAGAAGGAAAAAGCAGGAGAAACTGAGGAGCAAATAGGAATTATTATTTAAAGAATTAAGAAGCTAATTAACTTATAATCATGGGAAGAGCAAACAGAAGTACTCAACATCTGGACTAAATCAAGTAGCTATATTCCATTTAAATATTCTGGTCAGTCTGCCCTTGTTATGGAGCAAGAGAAAGAAGTAGGAGTTCGCAAGGTTTTGTCAGTACCACCTAGAAAACCAAAAACCATCAAACCCTGTGTGTACTCCTGTTGAGATAGGTAAAAAATATGCTTTTCATTTAACCATTCTCTATGTGGTGGACATATCAAGCAAATAAGAGCATTAAAGCACAGGGAAAAAAAAGTGTACTCAATGACAATGACAAACATTTAATCCTCAAACTAAAAGTAGGCAGGTGGTCAGCCATGCCATCAATAAAACATTTTTTTGGTACTGTAAGACAAAAACCACTTCCATAAATGATGCAAACTGTGTTCCATGAAGGATAAAAAAACCTGCTTTTTTTCTATATTAAATGCAAACTTCATCAAATAGTAAGTCATACAGTGTTTACTAGCATATTACAAGACTTATAGTACAATCATATATTCCTCTCTATTACTAAATAGATGTATTATTGAATCTCAAGATTTATTATCCTGCTTCTCAGTACTCATAAAACTAGTTTCTGCCATTTTGTGCTTAAATATTATTGTTTTTTCTCCTAGGGAGGCACACTTTGTAATATTTTCTGAAGGTGACAGCATTCTCAAAAAGAGCACATCTTACTACATTGTGGCAATATAAAAATGGAACACACCACAGGTAGATGACAATTACTTTAGACTTAGTGACAGCTTAGCTTACTTTGATTTTATCTGAAATTTTCTTTATATTTGAAAATTCTCTATTGTTATAAAAGTTTTAATGATAAAATTCATGAGAAGATTTGGCACACAACCTGTGTATATAAGGAAGCTCTCGTAAGTTACAGCTGAGATTTGTTTCCTCTTTCTTTTCAAGTAGAAAGTGTTCAGAAGGGGATTCATTTGGCATGGTAAAAATGGCAAGATTCTGAACATTGGTGTCTCAGCTCCATGAAGCCCTGGGATATGTATTTAATCTTGTTCTGGGATCTCATTGGAGCCAATGGGACCATATAGCAAAAATGTGTGTTCTCAAGTGACCTGATGGATTGGAGTCAATATTTTCTACAGAGAATTTGAAGATGCTCATCCCTGGAAGTGTTCAAGGCCAGGCTGGATGGGACTTTGAGCAACCTGCTCTGGTGGAAGGTGTCCCTGTCCATGGCATAGGATTTGGAACTAGAGGATCTTTAAGATCATCTCCAAACCAAATCATCCTGTGATTCTACAACCCTGTGTTTTTCTGCCTCTTACAGAGTGGAGATTTTTAGATCCTGATTTAACAGTAAATTCAAATAAAAGGTCTAAAATTTCCATCCTAATGCAATTACACCTTTCACACAATTCAATTTTACTTTTCAGTACCAGGGATTAAATAAGGTAAGGTATTCAGCATTTTTAACCACATATAACTGCACAAAATCCTGAAAAATTGCCATCTTAAAACCTGAGGAATACACAAACTGGGTCCAGAAATCCCACACTGTCCAATCCCATCCTTCAGGAAGCTGCAAAGATATGTGCTCTGTAAATGCAACAGGTTTTGGCACTGCATAGTTCATACAGAAAGAGTGCTTTGAACTGCTTTGTAGACTTCTAGGTGCTAAGTTAGGGCTCTTCAGAGATACAGAGGAACAAAAACTGAGATATGTGAGATACCCTTTCAGTGCTCTGGTCCCCATTTCTGTATGCACTCTGAGAAGATATCCCGTGGGAATGATGGAGATAAATACTAATCGGATGTAATGATTAGGGTGGCAAATATCTAACAATTTTATCCTCCACTGAAAAGTTTGAGCAGGCTGATGTTGAACTTCTATGAATTAAAGATTGTTGTGATTGTTACTTAGTACGTGCATTTCCTCATATTCCAGTTTGTTACAGCAACAATAGAAAGAGATATGAGGAGATACTTCCTGTACCCTAAATTTAACTTCCATATGTTTCCTTTTTTTCTATATTTCAAAATCCCTCTCTTTGCTTATACTGTTCCTGAGGTGAAGTTTGATTTTATGCATTGTTGACAACATCCAAATTTGAAAGAAATACAGTCTGATTTTATCTGACGATTCCAAACCTGACTGTTATTTTGAGAAAATCACTGGATGAATTTCAGCTTATATATAGTTTTCATTCAGTTCCAAGACCATTATTACATGTATTTTGGTCATGTCAACTCATCTTCCTAGTGCCTTCTTTTCTGTAGAGATTCAGATAATGTGGGTGTCTTCCCTAGTTATGCAAGGATAAGAAAAATATTGAGACTAGTAAAGAGTTTGGGCACTATCCATTCTCTGTTGGACAACTGGAGGTTTATGTTAAATAGCAGATAAAGGTTTTTCACCCAGAGGGTGGCTGGGCACTGGATCAGTCTCCCCAAGGCAGTGGTAACAGCACCAAGCCTGACAGAGTTCAAGAAGAGTTTGGACAATGCTCTCAGGCACATGGTGTGACTCCTGGGGTGTCCTACACAAGGCCACCTGTTGGACTCAATGATACTTATGGGTCTCTTCCAACTCAGTATATTCTAGGATTCTATAACTAATCCTCAGTGCATCCTGGCAAAGCAGGGCTTCTTTCACTGGCAAAGCAATTGAATAGTGCATGCACAATAAATATTTACTTGTTTTTTCATGGGGTTTGATTGATGTCTAGGACTTTGACAAGTACTTACACACTACTATCAGTAGTCTGTTTTTATAAACCAAGTGTCAGTCTGCATGAGCTGTTGTTTAACATCCCACCTGCTTATATTCTTAGGCATATAAAGATGTTCCACTCTGAGGAGTCTGATGGGCAGTAAACTTGTTTAGGAGTGAAAGGCTCAGGTTCACATCCCTGTGGCACACGTCTGTTCATCTGTTGGCTATTCAGCAGTAAGCCACTCTCAGATTCTCCTTGGACAAAAACCATTGCACACAAGCATCCATCGCAGCAGGATCTTCAACCTCCACCTGGCAAACCCAAAGCTACCTTCTTTCTAGCCAAAAATGTTTGCCTATTTCCACATAACATAACAGTTCCAGGAGAGAAGACCCATAAAAGAACTTGTTGATCTCTGTAGGAAATGTGTTTGAATCTTCCACATGTCACACAGGTGCACTGATCTGTGGGCTATTGATTATTTGCAGAATAACTGCCAGAGTTCCTTTCTATTTTCCAATCAGGAAAAAGAGTGCCTCTCTTAGGAAAAAATCCCCTTTTTTCTTTTTTTTTCTGCAGTCTATCTGCTGCCCTGTAAAGCAGTAGGGTAGACCATGGTGACAGCATTCAGGGTCAGAGGAAGAACATGTCTCTGACTCTGTCTGGAGAACACAGGTCTATGGACAAATGTTTTTAATATTAGTTAAAATCTCCCTGTGAGCTGATTAATTTTATGTGCTTAGTAAGATTTTTTTAAAAGTTCAAGGAAGAACTTCCAGGCATCACAAAGAAAACCAATGGCAAATATAGGGGCAAAATTACCTCCCATTCCACATCCAGATTTGAAGTTCAGTCTCTGGCTCATTTCCCCTTGACAGCAATACAGATGCATTTTGGCAATGTAAATTTTAGCTTTACTGTGCATGCAGGGAACTTATAGGCAACTAATAATTCAGCACAAGTACCTGACAGGAGCTCAAAACTTGCATCATTGATTTGCAACACAAGTTAGACTATGCCTGTCTTGTTTTTAACCATCACTAGGACTGGTGATTTTTATTTTCCCCATCTAAAACCAAATAAGCCAGGAAAATTTACAGCCTCCTCAGTTCTCCACTATAGCTGACAACCATGACCTGTGCAGTTTTACTGAATTCTGGCTCAGGGTGGGTGTAAAGACCAGGAAAGTGTGTGTGCAGTGGGTGTTTGGCTCAAAACTGGTGTAACTGTGCTAAAGTGTCACAAATACCACCTGTTTTCTCCCTTGGGATCAAGACCAGATGGACAGTGGGTTCTACTGAGCAAAGTTAATTCTTCATGTAGCTAATCAACTCTTGAACTTTTGCTCCCTGAGAAAAAAACATTAGAGAGAAGGAAATGCCTGGGTAGGCCTCATTAAACTGTTGCTGCCAGGCACTGTAACATCATGGATAATGAGGACCTCACTTTTCAAGGAGTTGAGTGTTTAATTCTTTCTGCATCTCTGGTCCAAGCACTGGTGCAAATTTCACCCTTCTGGAGTTTTTCTAATGTCTACAACAAAAGTGTGCATCTGATTTTACCTTCAGACTGGTTTATGACCCTTTTTCTTGCTCATATTCTTGTCAATAGAATCATCTTTCTTGGCTGGTATTTGTCCAAACTGCTGTTCCTGGGCTTTTTCTGTCTAGCGTATAGCTCACATAGAGCGGAAAAGATCTGGCAACCACTACAATGCACTCTTTTTGTTTATGCAAGGTTAGATTTATCTATTTAATTATTATTTTTAACCTCTAGCTATCAGTTCTTCCTTCTGAACCACTTGAAAGACAGAGATTCCTTCACTGTTTTTTTCTCCTTTATCTAACAAGACTTTTCAGTCCTTCAAAAATATGTGTATTTCTCTTGTTTACTCCTTGAATAATAAAGAGCTACAAACAAGTGCTGAGATATGCATTCAAGGAAAAGGTTAAATAAATCTTTCTAAAGCAAATGGAAGAATATGTTGAGGAGAACTCTTCAAAATCTAAAAGTATTTACCATCAGAAGAAAAAACTCTTTAGAAGGAAAACACTTATTGGCATCTAGTGGTAACAGACGCATTAAGGCTTAATGCCTATTTTAAAATATGGGTGTAATCAATAAATAAAATAACACCTGTCAATCCACCATTCTTGAAATTAGCACTGGATGCCATTTCAAGTCTTACAGCTTGACACAGAGTTTAGTTGAAGAAGGGACCAGAAGTGCTTTCTTTCTACATCATCAATTACTTATGAATTGATCAATAATTATCCTCACATTAATGTCTCTAGTCTTGTTTCCTTTGGATAATTCAGAATTTGAATGATGTGTTTCTCTGTTTTCAGTCTGTCTAGATAACCAAACTTTGGCAATCTCTGTGCTACCACTCATGGGCCTTCAAAGGGACTCATGTGTCAGAGTTATTTCAGGGGAGTTGAAGTTTGCCAATATCTTAGTCAAAAAACAGCTACCTACTATCTACTGCTTTATAATAGGGAGGAAGGTACTGTGGTGGGTTGACCCTGCTTGGAATTCCCTCTCCCATCCTTCTTCCTTTTATCTTTTATTTCTGACCAGACACCTTATGTTATATTCCTTTGGTCAGTTTGCATCAGCTGTCCCAGCTGTGACCCCTCCCAAGATCTTGCCCACCCCCAGCCTCTTGGTGAGGGGGGAAATGCTGGAGAGGCAGTGCTGATGCTGTGCCAGTGCTGTTCAGCACCTGCCAAAACACGGGTGTGGTACCAACACCCTCCTGGCCACCAACACAAAGCACAGCACTGGGGGGCTGCTGTGGGGGAAACGAACTGCATCTTATTCAGACCAATTACTAGTTTTTGAAGGTAGACCGTTTCTGCTCTCACTGCCTACACTCTGGATTTATAAATATTGTTTACATGTTGACCTGTAATTCTGAAAATAAGCATCTTCTCTTGAGAAGTCCAAATACTTGATTATTTGACAGACAGATGGAAAGAATTTGACGGGAAAATGTGAATAAGGAATGATTCATTAGAAAAGACTGAAGTACTAAATGACAGTTTATAGGGAAGATGAAGAGCCCTTTTTCTACTTGAAGAAAAATCTGTGAGGAGGAAGCTATTGTAATAGGTACAGATTTGAATAAAATTGAAAAGGCCTCTTAGTCACCATGTCCATTTCCTTGTTTTAATAAACTGAGATCAGTAACCTGAGTGGTTTTGGAAGGATCATGATGAACAGAGAAACAGTACCTATACCAAATGCAAGCATGTGTCTCTGGATATAGCACATCTATTCTTGTTGGGCTCTGTTGCTCCATATTTTGATCATATTCTCATTTAACACCACAGCTAAATACACTGCATTGAAGCAATCCACAGGAATGTTAATTACAGACTCCAGTACTGCAATGTTTATTTCTAAAAACAATAAAGATGTTGGCATGATAATTTTCTGTTATTTCAACTGCAAGTCTAATCACAATTAGGCTGTTTGCTTTCAACTTCTCTCTGTTTTCCTCCCCTCCCCCTCCCCAGTCACAGTGACCTACTTCTGATCATCACACAACAGAAAGAAAACTGCAGAATTTCCTTGAAGAGAACTTTTGTTTGCTTGGTGTGTCTCTGTTTTATTAAAATACAGTGTGCTCAGGATCCAGCACTAATAGGTGGTCACAGTTAAGCAAGAGCTAAATTCATTCACAGAACATTTACAAGATCATACAATCCCAATAGAGTCTTTTTGAAAAACGCTTGAAAATATTAACCTAGGAGTAGCATACGCATGCACAGTATATTATCATTCAAGAAGCATGTAGCGAAAACTGGCTCTTCAAAGACTAATTTCAGGGCAAACAAGCTGGAAAATCAAAGTGAATGAGATGCAAAGACAGACAGAACACCTCATACAAATTTTAGAAAATTATTTGGCAAATCTGGGAACAAAAACTAAACCAAGAATGGACCAGTGTAGAGAAGGCAGAGCCAGGCTCTCTCAAGTGGTGTCCAGTGATGGGACGAGAGACAACGGGCATGAACTGAGGCACAGGACTTTTCCTCTGAGTGTCAGGAAGCACTTTTTTACTTTGAGCGTGACCAAGAAGTGGCACAGCTTGTCCAGGGAGATTGTGGAGCCTCTGTCCTTGGAGACCTTCAAAAGCCATCTGGACATGGTCCTGGGCAAGCTACTCTAGGTGTTCTTCCTCAAGGAAGGGGCTGTACAAGGTGACCTCCAAAGGTCCTTTCCAGCCTCCACCTTTCTGTGATTCTTAGATTCTGAGATAAAGATGCTGCAAGAGATTGAACAGCATGAAAGTAATGAAAGATTTCTGGATGTTCAGTTTTGAGTTTCTGTTTACTCTCCCTGGTTTGTGAGTAAAGTTTTCACTTAGCAAATTATATTTAGTTTGGGATAAATTTTTACTACATATTGACACAAAGAACAGTGCTTAGCTGTCTAGAATAAACAGTAGTACCATTAGTTTAAATTACAGAATAGGCTATATATTATAGTAATGTTAATATTTGCTAGTGCTGTGTTTGTTTTGTTCCACTACAACATTATAATTGTGTTCATTCAGACTATTTGTCAACAATATTTATTTTTAATTGGTCCTATATGCTCAGCTCTTCACAGGTTGTTTTGGGAAGGTGAACCATATTAATCTAAGTGTTGCATCTATTTATATTTGTATATGCAGCATGGTCCTGGAGAGATCTGAATTTTCAATGTTCCCTTTTTATTAATTTTAGTCTAATTCTTTCTTCTCACAGGTTTTTCTTCTGAAATTTTTCTGCTCAATACACAGAATATTAATGCAAAACACATTCTGTGCACCAAAAAGTGGCTCCAGCACTCCTGGAATGTCAGCAAGCAATTGGGCACACAGGCAAACTGTTTTACCGCTAGGGAAGTAATTTTTTGCATGTTGTCATCTTTCACTCTTTTACCCTTTTTACTCCCAGAGATGTCTGACTAAGCCTATCAATCTCCACACTATCCTGCATTTCTTTTTAAAATAAATTACTTATTTATTGTAATTTCAGCAGTAACGGAAGGAAACACATGAAACAAAATTTCATTTCTTCCTGATCTCATCTTCTAACTGGTCTTTCTTAGTGATTTACTGTGCTTTTTCTTAAAATTCATTATGACTTTTTTCTATCTTAAAAGTCTCTTTTCTCGTTTTCTCTGGGTTTTGAAGGTCTTTTCTGTCCTCAATTTCTTTTTGTCTTCTCATTCTAAGGATTCCTACAAAATGAACCCCAATGAAAACTGATTTGCCAAAGGATAAAGACAATAAGACTGTTGTAATCCCTTTTTGGTTACTGTTGTTGGTCCTGCTGCCCCTTGACTCCACAAGCACCCACCAGCACAAGAATCAAATGTTCAGCAATTTCTGTATTGAAAGTTTTGGGGAGCCAGAGCCATGATAATGCAAATGTTGGGGTAAATTTTTTTGCTGATTGCTTTATGTTTATAGCATTGATTATATTTTCTTTTAATTTCAGCAAGCATTTCAGCAAAACAAGTTTTTTAAACTGGCTGTGCTAGACATGGAATCTGTGTTTAGCTTCAAAGAAGTGAGGGACATGAGCAAATGGTACCAAAGTTCAGGTGCAAGAAGTTAGAACCTATTTACGCCCTAGCTTCTAAAACTGTTCTTTTTCAACTTCTTAAACTTAGGCTTTGCCATTGCCAAAGCAGAATTTTTATTTTCTGAAAATATTCTATTTTCCAATATTCTCTAATTGCAGTCCTTCTAGTTCTTTTACTAAGTATGAATTAAGACAGCTCATATCCTACCATGAACTGATTAATCAGGTTTACAACCCAGACAGAAAAAAACGTAGCCCTCATTTGAATTATGTCTGGCTTAATCTACAGTGTCTTCACTCAGTAATTTTTTATTGCCTTTCTACTGCTTGTGCTGCTGGTGTCTCTGCCCAGTAAAGCATTTATAACTGCATAGTTATGTTTGGTCTGCCTTTTTTAATGTACTGATAGCTCAAGCAGAACTCCACACGTTTGGTTTCATTAGCAAACATCACAAGCTGCTATACACAACTGTTATCTGTGATCCTGAGTAAAATTTTGTTTTAAAAGAATTTTGAAGCCCCTCAGTCTCAGTTTGTCTAATTTGTCATTTGTGATCCCTCTGTATCCTGTAGATAGCCTCTGCAATTTTGGAATAAAATAGTATTGCTGAATTTCTAAGTAAGATTTCAAATATAGAGAGTTATCATAACTTTTTTTTCATTTAGGAAAAAAACTGTGTGTACATCTTTCCATCTTTGTATAAGTTTGCCCTTTTTTCGATATTTCTGATTTATTTTAAGCAGTGTGACATTTCACATCTTGTATCTTCTTTCTCTTTTTATCAAATACAAAGATGTTTTTTTCTTCCTAAACTAAGGAGTTCTGCAAGATTCTGAATATCTCATGATATAGAGTACCCTGAACATCACCAAATGCTCAAAACATATTACTAATTAGAATTTAATTTAACTAGGAATAAAAAAAGTTTGGGTTTGGTTTTTTTGTTGATTTGAGGTTTTGGTTTTTGTATTTGTTTTGAGCTGTTTTTTCCACAAAGAGAAAAAGAAAATGTACTCGTTGCCTTGGCAGAGGTATCTGAAGTGCATACCTTCATTTCAAGGAAATGGTTGCAGAATTAAAGCTGATTTGTGCTGAGTAAAACCAGCATAAAAAGAGCCTGGTGATGCAACCTGTGATATAACCCATGCCTACCTCATGTATGATTTCTGCAATTTACTACACCTCAGAGTGTGAGTTCTGCACCCTGAATTATACCACCTGGCAACTGGGCCAGGATCAAATCTCCTTCCCCACCATATCATTCCAAAGTGGTACACAAATTCTGCAAAAGCTCTGTAAAAGAAGGTTTCTTCAGAAGCTTTCTGGAGGGCCTCTTGGACACAGGCTTCTGAGAGTAAGACAAAGCTCCTCAGCGATGGGCAACACTTTGTAACTGGAGGGGTTGGGGCAATGAGATTCACTTTACAATATTTCTGGTGCATTTTGGTTCTGTGCTTCTCTTTACAGTTTGCAGAGCATCAAATTTCCTTTTTGGCAACAAATTTTTAGCTTTCGTTTTTTTTATGTAACTTAGACTCTAGGTTTTGGCACTTATGGAACATCAGCTCTCAAAATATAGGTTGCTGCCTGCACTGCAAGCTGTAGCTCTCAAAGAACAAGCAAGTAACCAGAAGACACGTCGTGGATCACATTGCCTAGAGATCTAAGTGAGCCTGTCCAATATCATCAACAGTAATATAAATGGTACCTAAAACAGTCAGAAGGGAACTTCTTCGTCAGCCAGTGACCCAACCAGCAGTGTCATGTGTCACTTTGCTTACAGGTTTCACATACTATCTTTATTAATTTTAAAATGGATTTCTAGTGGTAGTGTATTATTTTCATAGACATACTATAAAGAGCTACTTAGAAAGGAAGTCTATTTTCAAATTTTGAAAGCTATGAAAAAGATTAATGTTTGTAACAGTCTTTGATCTGCAGCATGAGCTTCAAGGACTGTCCTGATTAAAAACCAGAAAAAGTATTGGTTTTACTTGGGAACTCTGTATGTAAGATTTCAAACTTCTTGTTTTCTCTAACTACTAGAGCCATAATGAGAGCTGAATGTGACTGTAGAAAAGTGTATGCTCTCTGCTCTGAGAGAAGAATCAGGTTTTTTTATAACCTAAATTTGACTAAAAGTTCTTCAAATCTTCTTGAGGTTACTGAAAGTAAAAAAGTAGAGGAACCAGTTTAATTTCTACCTTAATTTTTGCATTAAAATATTAAAAATTGAGATTAGATTAATAACAAAGAAAATTTCTTTGCACTGTTTCTTTTCCTCCTGAACTTTAGTTTTACTAGGTTACAATGACCTGTTAAATAGTACAGGACTACAGCTTCATAAAGCATCAGCAGTTAACCTGATCACATACATTAGTCACTTATTGCAGCAGATTTTTCTAAAACATGCTTTGTGATCAAAAAGCAATAAATTCCTCAAAAAAAATCTTGGACAGGAAATCAGATCATACAATGGAGTCTTCCAGCTATAAAATCTGATCTGTATTTTAAAGGAAACTCTAAACAGAGTGTTAATACAACACATAAGTAGGGCTTTACAGATTGCTTGCTGAACATAAGGCTTTAGAAAGCTGTCACACACTTGAAAACATAGGAATAAATATACTCCTTCATCATTATTTTGAGGCCCTTCCCATATTCTTAAGTAATAAAAAATATGTGCCGCAGAATGTGCTCAAACTGTGCTAAGTGCCATATCAAGCAGTGGCAGAGTATCTTCCTGCATAGTAGTTGGGCCAGTCATTTCAAATTATTTCAACATTAATTGACAGAATGTAGATTCATTCGAAAAAACTCTCAAGCACATTATTAATTCCTTGAGTCACTGCAATGTGAGAAATTCTTCTCATAACTTTCACACCCAGTCATACTATCTTATTTTTTTCTGTATGAAAAGTTGCAATGCAATTGGCACAAGGTGCCTGATCCAAAATGCTTATGGATATTCACCCCAAATAAAAAAAATGGTTCCATAATAGCTGCTTTCTATAAATATACTACTGATTGAGTTTACTGGCAGAAACATTTGCATAAGCTAGTGATATAAGTGAAGGGTTCACGAGAATATTTCCAAGAGAGTGTTGATTTTTGTATCACTTGGATTTGGGGTTTTAGCTTATGTTCTCTTCTAATCCATCCAGTGAAGAGAAAACAGAACCCTGATTTCCAAGAAAGGATCAGGTTTTCAGAATTAATTACTTCACAAATATTGCTTATGAATTTTTACATAAGTTATTAAATAAAAAAAATTAAGTCTAGGAATAATTACAAAATTCTCTAAGCCAGCTGATGCATTCAGTGACTGGCAGCATGTCCTATCCTAAATTCCCAAAACAACTTAATATCATAAATTCCCAAAGAATATCTTCTGATTATTGAATCAAGTTACATTCTATGGGATTAAAATTAAAATCTATTTCATTAACTGACAGGTCTACCTGTCACTTGATCTGTCATTGAGAGAATCAAGGGGCAGCAGCTGCTGTTGTGTGGCAATAGAGGACATGGTCTGGAAAAGCAAATAGAAATGGGGCAAAATAGAGGTCTATCATCTTTTCCTCCACAGAGACAGGAGCATAATTATACATTTATTCTGTTTTTTCACACTTTCTCCTCCTTTGTTCAATATTTCCTCATGCCCTAAGAGGAGAGTGAGCTGTGCACTGAAATGCTGTGAGGGTGCTTCTGTGTGTCAGAAAGATTCCAGAAGCTGTTCTGTCACCCTGCAGATCTCCTCCTCACCCTACAGTGCCCACACGCTGGGAGCATTTGTGGTGGTGTTTCTGTACAGGGACGGGTAACATTTTAAAGATCTTTTATACCCTCAGAGTCATGGAAATGCAGATAAAAAGGTCAATCATTAGTCCAGTCTCCTCGGCCTAGCAAGTACACAACCTCTCCAAAGAGTGGTGTTATCTGCTGCACATACATGCAAAATTCTTCAGTCGCAGCTGGGTAAAGCTGAGAAGGGGACCAGCTAGTTCAGTAAAAACCAGATTCTACCTATGGTCATCATTAATAAATTTATTTTTGGGCCTGTAGTGTACTCAGAAGGTGAAATAAAATTTTGATTATTTATCAAAAGAAGAGTTTGCAGTTTGTCCCTGAACTGTCACAGTGGGACGTTGTACAAATAAATTCTAAATCAGATATTTAATTTTATAAAAGTTGAAAATTAATCTAGAAAGGCAGATGTTCTCTGCATCATGAAGGACAGGCTGATGAAAAATTGTTAAGTCACCATGGAATGCTGATAAAAGTAGTCATTGATGATTGAACTATGAAATCAAGGACACTATTGTATAGTTGTTGCATAATTTATGTAGTTACAATCACACAATGTTGCTGATATTCCCAAATCAATCAAACAAATTCTGTTACTGGTAATCACCCAGTTAATTAATAGCAAGCATGTTATTTTATTTTTCTTTCAAATGCTAACATAAGTTTCAACAGCTGTAATGAAAGGTTGTTCTGTGTTTGAAGTTTTCTGAAATTTGTCATGCTTTATTTAGCATAGGTGAAATTCTGGACACCAATATTTACACTTCACTGTGAACTTCTAATTCAAATTTTTTGTTTGAACTTACCTTTACTGTTTTAAGCACCTCTCGAAATGCTGGAGGCTGACTTCAAGCTATGTTACTTTTCTGTGTTTGTTTCTGGCCCCTTAAGAAAGTATTGCTTCTACTTACTGAACTCACCTGCTGGCAATGTACTCTAGTGTCCCTTCTCTTTCTCCTTTGCTTGCTAGTCATTACACTTAGAATTTAGCTGCTTCAGCTCCCATTCCTTTTTCTTCCTTGCCATGACAAATAAAACTGAAATTTAATTTAAATTATCAAAAAAATTATAAATGCACACCTCCTTTTTTCTTGCAATTTAAAACTGTCCATTAAATAAACCAGAAGAAAAAAAAATAATATTCTTGCGATCTTACTTCTCTTGTTCAGTGTCTGAAAAATCATGTCCTTTGGGTAGTAATTGTCTTTCTCACAGAGAAGTGAATGAAGAGAAAATGGCCAAACAACTACCTTGAATTGTGTTGGTCTGTATCCTCTTCAGTCCTGTTTTTTTCTCGCTTACTTAATTTTCATGCTGATTACAAGGGTCTCTACTCCAACTTTAGATTATGGGCAGCTGAGTTATGCAGAACAGTGAAGTCAAGGTCTGCCCCTCCAAATCCCTAAGAAAAATAAATGGCCTAAAGGAGGAGTAGCAGGGAACTCCTGTTATGGATTAGAAAAACCAAATCCTTTCATCCTTGCATTCACTCATGGAAATTCATGGCCTGTAGTTACATCCTGCTCCTACCTAGTTTCCCATTACTCATTTATTTCTAGTCTGCTCAGGATCCGTTTCTAATGAAGATTGGACCTCTTTGCCTGGTAACATATTAAGAGACAAAGCAAAGGGACGTTTCCTAAAGAAAACTGAACAAAATTGTAATTGGTTAAAACAAACCCCAGAAAAAGAATAAATGAAGTCTTGGTAAAATAAAAATCTATGACATAATCCGAAAAGTGTTTCTCTATTGTTTAACACAATGGTTAGGTTTAGTCTGGGAAGAAACAGTCATAAAGAACTCAAAAAGAATAAATTGTGGAGCTAAAGCTCTTTCATGACTTTTTTTATTCTCGCAGAAATCAAATGCTGTCTCTGAAACCTCTTTTGACTTTTTGAGAGAGTAATTAAATGTAGAAGATTTATTCATTGCTATGTATATGGTTGTAGGTATTAAAGTAAGCAAAAAAGCCAATAAAAAAGGTAGTTTTCATGAATAATGTTAATTTAATTTTCAGTAAGAACTGTGAGAAAGAGCTACCAAAAGGATGAACTCTTGGAAAACTAATCCTTGCAGGAGCTAGTTAACCCTGCTACTTTAGGAAAGCCTTTATCTTACTTGTACATTGTCATACCCTCTGAATCCTCCATGCTGCTCCTTTTAGCTTTTCCTCAAGATAAATTGACAGAAGCTGTGTGATGGATATATACAATACCTTGTATAGCTTCATTTGCATCCAACATATTTCACAGAAAAAGGCAACCTTACAGGATATATCCTGCTTTGTTCTGCTTCAGATAGAATTATGTAAAGTGAAGCAATGAAGAAAATGCAGCAAGGTTGAATTTATATCAATCACACAGACTAGAGGTGAGGAGCCTTACCAGCTGGATCAGTCTTCCATTCTGCTATGGTCATTTGAGTTGATTCAATGATTATCAAATTCATTTTACTTCCAACAGAATATACATTCTCAGAGAAAAAAAAAAAAAAAAAGAAAAAAGATTCTGTTAACAAGGACAGAATCTATTATACTTATCCAGCTCCTTTTGTGTCCGTTTTGAAATTCAGCTGAATTTGGATAAGAGAAGTTGTTGAAATAGAAATGTCCTACAGGCCAGAATCCTGACTGTGAATATGTACACACACTGGGACCTGCATTCAGGTTTCCGAGTCAGACACATTCTTGATCTACTGCACACAGTTTCCAAATATCAGGTACTGACTAAACATAGGAAAATAGCATTTTTAAAAATTTCATTGCTCAGACTACTTGAGGAGAGTATAAAGAACAGGTAATCTTGGAGGGAAAAAAACACAAAGGATCAAAGGTATTGGAAGAATTGCAGTGATGAAGGGAAAATAAATCCAGATGAAAATGAAATATTTAAAATGGAAGAACCTCTTTTTTTCTTTCTTTAAGCAAGAGGCTGAATTGCATCTTTCTATTTTAAAACACGTCATCCAAACCCTCACTAGACTTCAGCTTCCTTTAGTTGAATAATTTTTGGTTTATACATTCACACACCAGATTCATATTCCATGGTCCACAACAGCCATGCTTATAGGACAATTTTATAGAGATTTTTTAAAAATATTCTCCTAGAAATGGAGAGAAGATGGGGTATAGCAGTTACTGATGGCAAGTTGCAAACTCTGGAGACATCTGTATTCCTTCCAGGAATGCTGCACCCCAGTAGTCATGGTTTCAAGTCTTCAAGAGCCATGGAAGGATGAAGGGAAACAACATTAAAGAGAAACTGTCCTTGTTGACCTCCTCTTTAAATTTCATGCCATTCCGCCTTTGTTCAGTCACATGATCTTATAAAAAGTCCCTCTCCGTCTCCCTCTCCCTTCAGGTACTGGAAGGCCTCAGTTAGGTTTCTCTGAAGACTTCTCTTTTCCAGGCTGAACAACCCCAAATTTCTCAGCCTTTCCTCACAGGGAAGGTGTTCCATCGCTTTAATCATTTTGGTGGCCTCCTCTGGATTCTCTGCAGCAGTTCCATGTCCTTCCTGTGCTGGGACCCCAGAGCTGATGCAGGGCTCCAGGAGGGGTCTCAGCAGAGCAGAGGGGCAGAATCCCCTCCCTCCCCTGCTGCCCACACTGCTCTGGATGCAGCCCAGGACACGTTTGGCTCTCTGGGCTGGGAGTGCCCATGGCTGGGTCGTGGTGGGTTTTTCATCCACCAGAACTCCCAAGTTCTTCTCAGCAGGGTCACTCTGGATCTGTTCATTCCCCAGCCTGGATTGATACCAGGGATTGACCCATGTGCAGCACCTTGCACTTGGTCTTGTTAAACCTTATAAAAGTCCATGGGCTCACTTCTCCAGCTTGTCCAGGTCCCTCTGGATGGCATCCCATCCTTCAGGTGTGTCAACTGCACCACCCAGCTTGGGATGACCTGCAAATCTGCTGAGGGTACACTCAATCCCTTTGTCCATGTCACTGATGAAGACACTAAATAACACTGGTCCCAGTACAGACCCCTGAGGGCACCACTTGTCACTGATGTCCATTGGGACTCTGAGCCCTTGACCACGACCCTCTGGATGCGACCATCCAACCAACTTCTTATCCATCTAACAGTCCACCCATCAAATCCCTCTTTTCCTGATTTAGAGAGAAGGATGTTGTGAGGGACCATGTCAAAGACTTTACAGAAGTCCAGGACATCCATAATCCTTCTCTTATCCACTGGTGGTGTCGCTCCAATATAGAAGGCCACTGAGTTGGTCAGGCATGACTTGCCGTTGGTGAAGCTGTATTGGCTCTCCCGAATCACCTCCCTGTCTTCCACGTGCCTTAACACAGCTTCTAGGAGGATTTGTTCCATGATCTTACCAGGCACAGAGGTGAGGCTGATGGGTTGATTGTTCCCAAGGTCCTTTCTTCTACCCTTTTGAAACATGGGCACAATGTTTCTCCTTTTCCAGTCACCCGGGAATTCAGTTGACTGCCATAACTTTTCAAATATCATGGAGACTGGCTTGGAACCTACATCACTCTCAGAACTCTGGGATGCATCTCACTGGGTCCCCTTGGCTTCTGTACATTCATGTTCCTCAGGTGGCCATGAACCTGATTTTACTTACAGTAGGAGGGACTTTGTCCTCCCAGTTCCCGTCCTACTGTCCATCCACTTGAGAAGTGTGGGAAGAGAGGCTATCACTGAAGCCCAAGACAAAAATATTGTTGAGTACCTCAGCCTTTTCCTCATCCTTGTTACCAGTTTTACAGCCTTGTTCAACAGGGGCCTTCTTCGACCTTCCTTTTCTGGTTACCATACCCGTAGAAGCCCTTCTTGACGTTATTTGTGTTCCTTGCCAAGTTCAGCTCCACCTTTGCCTTGGCCTTTTTGACTCCATCCCTACACAACTGTACTTCGTGTCTATACTTTTCCCAGGACATCTGTCCTAACTTCAGCTGCCTGTGTTTTGCTTCTTTCCTTTTAGTTTCTTCAGCAGGTTCCTACTCAGCCATGCTGGTCTCTTGCCTTCCTTGCCCAATTTGCTCCTAGGGTTTGTCAGCTCTTGCACTCTATGGAAGATTTTCTTCAAGATTTGCCAGCTCTGTTCCTCTTCCTTGTGTCTGAGGGCAGTCTCCCAGGAGACTCCACTGACCATCTCCCTGAAAAGCCAGAAGTCTGCTTTGCTAAAGTTCAGGGGGCCGACTTTACACCCTCAGGACTGCTGACTCCACTGCAGCATGATCAGTCCATGATCACTGCAGCCCTGGATGCCTCCAATCTTGATGTCCCCAGTTAGCTCACTTGCACTGGTGACCATCAGGTCCAGTAATGCCACCCCTCCAGTAGAGCTGTCAATTACCTGGGTCAAGAAGTTGTCCTCCATGCATTCCAGCAGTCCCCTGGATTGTCTACAGCTCATCGTGCTTCTTTTCCAGCATGTGTTGGGGTAGTTGGAATCCCCCAGCAGGACAAGGGCCTGTGAACACAATGCCTCCTGTCACTGGAGCAGGAAGTCTTCATCAATGGACTCCCCTTGTTCAGGCAGCCCACAGTGGATGTTGACCACAAGGTTCCCTTTGTTGCCTCGGTCTCTGGTTCTTACTACGGGCTTTCAATCTGCTCACGGCTGTTCTTCAGACAAAACTTTTCACACTCAATCACTCTTGATGTAGAGGACAACCCCTTTGCCTGTCTGTCCTCTTCTGCCAGTTCTGAACAGCCTGTACTCATTGATAGTCACACTCCAGCCATGGAACTCATCCCACCAAGTTTCAGTAATGGAAACAAGGTCAAAGCTTTCCAGCAACACGGTGGCTTCCAGCTGATCATTTGCTGCCCACGCTACGTGCATTGTTGTGCAGGCACCTCAGCTGGGCTGTCAACTGCATCACCTTCCTAGAAGAACACACCTTAATCCCTTTGAAATAATTCTCTGGTGTTTCCCTGTTGGCTTGCATCACCTCAGGAGTCNCAATCCCTTTGTCCATGTCACTGATGAAGACACTAAATAACACTGGTCCCAGTACAGACCCCTGAGGGCACCACTTGTCACTGATGTCCATTGGGACTCTGAGCCCTTGACCACGACCCTCTGGATGCGACCATCCAACCAACTTCTTATCCATCTAACAGTCCACCCCTCAAATCCNCTGGTCCCAGTACAGACCCCTGAGGGCACCACTTGTCACTGATGTCCATTGGGACTCTGAGCCCTTGACCACGACCCTCTGGATGCGACCATCCAACCAACTTCTTATCCATCTAACAGTCCACCCATCAAATCCCTCTTTTCCTGATTTAGAGAGAAGGATGTTGTGAGGGACCATGTCAAAGACTTTACAGAAGTCCAGGACATCCACAATCCTTCTCTTATCCACTGGTGGTGTCGCTCCAATATAGAAGGCCACTGAGTTGGTCAGGCATGACTTGCCGTTGGTGAAGCTGTATTGGCTCTCCCGAATCACCTCCCTGTCTTCCACGTGTCTTAACACAGCTTCTAGGAGGATTTGTTCCATGATCTTACCAGGCACAGAGGTGAGGCTGATGGGTTGATTGTTCCCAAGGTCCTTTCTTCTACCCTTTTGAAACATGGGCACAATGTTTCTCCTTTTCCAGTCACCCGGGAATTCAGTTGACTGCCATAACTTTTCAAATATCATGGAGACTGGCTTGGAACCTACATCACTCTCAGAACTCTGGGATGCATCTCACTGGGTCCCCTTGGCTTCTGTACATTCATGTTCCTCAGGTGGCCATGAACCTGATTTTACTTACAGTAGGAGGGACTTTGTCCTCCCAGTTCCCGTCCTACTGTCCATCCACTTGAGAAGTGTGGGAAGAGAGGCTATCACTGAAGCCCAAGACAAAAATATTGTTGAGTACCTCAGCCTTTTCCTCATCCTTGTTACCAGTTTTACAGCCTTGTTTAACAGGGGCCTTCTTCGACCTTCCTTTTCTGGTTACCATACCCGTAGAAGCCCTTCTTGACGTTATTTGTGTTCCTTGCCAAGTTCAGCTCCACCTTTGCCTTGGCCTTTTTGACTCCATCCCTACACAACTGTACTTCGTGTCTATACTTTTCCCAGGACATCTGTCCTAACTTCAGCTGCCTGTGTTTTGCTTCTTTCCTTTTAGTTTCTTCAGCAGGTTCCTACTCAGCCATGCTGGTCTCTTGCCTTCCTTGCCCAATTTGCTCCTAGGGTTTGTCAGCTCTTGCACTCTATGGAAGATTTTCTTCAAGATTTGCCAGCTCTGTTCCTCTTCCTTGTGTCTGAGGGCAGTCTCCCAGGAGACTCCACTGACCATCTCCCTGAAAAGCCAGAAGTCTGCTTTGCTAAAGTTCAGGGGGCCGACTTTACACCCTCAGGACTGCTGACTCCACTGCAGCATGATCAGTCCATGATCACTGCAGCCCTGGATGCCTCCAATCTTGATGTCCCCAGTTAGCTCACTTGCACTGGTGACCATCAGGTCCAGTAATGCCACCCCTCCAGTAGAGCTGTCAATTACCTGGGTCAAGAAGTTGTCCTCCATGCATTCCAGCAGTCCCCTGGATTGTCTACAGCTCATCGTGCTTCTTTTCCAGCATGTGTTGGGGTAGTTGGAATCCCCCAGCAGGACAAGGGCCTGTGAACACAATGCCTCCTGTCACTGGAGCAGGAAGTCTTCATCAATGGACTCCCCTTGTTCAGGCAGCCCACAGTGGATGTTGACCACAAGGTTCCCTTTGTTGCCTCGGTCTCTGGTTCTTACTACGGGCTTTCAATCTGCTCACGGCTGTTCTTCAGACAAAACTTTTCACACTCAATCACTCTTGATGTAGAGGACAACCCCTTTGCCTGTCTGTCCTCTTCTGCCAGTTCTGAACAGCCTGTACTCATTGATAGTCACACTCCAGCCATGGAACTCATCCCACCAAGTTTCAGTAATGGAAACAAGGTCAAAGCTTTCCAGCAACACGGTGGCTTCCAGCTGATCATTTGCTGCCCACGCTACGTGCATTGTTGTGCAGGCACCTCAGCTGGGCTGTCAACTGCATCACCTTCCTAGAAGAACACACCTTAATCCCTTTGAAATAATTCTCTGGTGTTTCCCTGTTGGCTTGCATCACCTCAGGAGTCCCTGGGTTATGTCCATAAGATTGCAAGTGTGTTCCAGCATGGCCAGCACAACTCAGAGTCAGCAGGATGTAGCTGCACTTCCCTGGGTGTCAATTTCAATCCCAGCACTAGAATGCCACCCATGGGCTTATCTCTGCCAAGGCTGGTGTTATCTCCTCTTTCAAACCTAAAAAACCTTAAAATCTTCTCAATCAGCCCTGACAGCTCACAGGCTAGAATTCTTTTCCCTTTTTTAGACAGGTGAACTCCATCTCTCTTCAGCATGCCCGGTGCTGTATGAACCACTGCATGATCAAAAGCCCAATATTCCACCAATGGCAGCAGTCTCTAGGCCATGTGTTGATCAGATGGACTTTCCTCTTCCTTTTGGCATTCTTCCCTGCCACCAAAGGAGTTAAGAAGACCACCTGTGCTCCTGTCCCTTCAACTGGCTGCCCCAGTGCTCTGAAGTCCTTTTTGGTTGCTTTTGGTCTTCCCTTATCTGGTATATTGCTGCTGACCTGGAGAACCAGCAGTGTGTAATAATCAGAGGGCTGAATTAGCCCAACGAGTCTCCTGATGATATCTCTTGCATACTTCTGCCTTAATCAAACCATGGGATTATCCATGAGTATCTTATGCCAGAATAACCAAATCATCTTGTCAAGGCACATGTGAAGGTGGCAGAGGTTTAAATCTTAATAGACTTCTTCAATACTCTAGCTGAGTGTTAAGCAGTAAATAGTCTCTATACATATAGTTTGATCAGAAAGTCTCTGCTACAATACAGAAAAGTCTTCTAAAAAGTTTAGTTTAGATATGGCTCAATAAAATTCTTCCAAAGGGAAAAAATAGACAACTATCATAATTTGCATTATGTTATAACCATGAAATTTCAATCAACCTCCTCTCTTTTACTTTCCATTCCTATCTCAGATGAACCTCATAGCCTTTTCAAGATCTTAAGCATGAAATTGAACATTCAATCTTACCATTTGCTCAGACTTTCTCCTCTATTGCTTCTCCCATTTTTTGTCTCTTTCCTTTTATTTTCACCCTTCCAGGTCCATGCTTTTGTTTTACTTTTTTTTCCCTCCAACATTGCCTTTAAGTTTTAGGAGCAGATTGTAAGTATTGCTGCAAGAAACATTCCCATTGTTGTTTGCAATAGTTAATGTGACTGCTCATTAGTGGTAGCTGTTTTCACAATGTGACCAGTGTGATTTACCTTGGTTTCTTTTGTAAGAAAAGCCACTGATTTTATCTCTACAGCCCACATCAGTCCTCAGCTTATTATTTCTCCAAAGAGAAGGTGAGTGAGAGAAAGACCCTGAGTCGTTATTCTCTTCCATTCCCTGTTAAATAAGATCTTTAGCCTTCCAACCTAACAGTGGGATTCCACTGATAAAATACAGAGGCTTACATCTGAAATAGTTGTACTTTTTTGCTTAGTGTAAAAAAAGAAACACTTTCAGGGCACAACTCATCCCATCAAAGTAAACTTCTAAAATAGGTCAGATGAATCCCATCTTTAGCACCAGCAGTTATCCGGAGACACTATTTTGAATAAGTCGCCTCAATCATTAACACTTTTTTCCTGATATTTCTTGCTTTAAGCCTTCTCATTAATAAGTAGACAAAAGGTGCTAAGTAAGTTAGTCCATTTCAGAGAAAGTCTCCATACTTCCATACAGGAACTTCGTATTCTCTGTAACACACAAATTTTTACAGGGAGTCACAATAGAAAGTAAAACTTGTACGTGCTGTGTGGACACATAATCAGATCAGCCTTGTGTCCTATTAAGTGCTGAAGAGCAGAGTAGTGAAAAAAGTAGACCTACCAGTCATGGTAAATTGCCTTTTGCCCAGAACTACCAGCCTGAATCACAGCAGCTTGCTGTGAAGAAAAGAACTAATTGCATTTGAGTGACCAGTATTCTTTTATTTGTCTTGAGAACTTAAACTTTTAGATGATGACTCAGAAACAGAAACACTCCAGCTAAAATACAAATATTTTTATTTGGAAAACTTCTTGAGTGCTTCATATGAGTTACATTACAGAAGCTTCATATTCCAATTCATACTCCATGTCCTATGACAACTCATAAACTTTTCTGTGAGTAAGATGTAGAGATATGTCGACACCTTTCAGCTTTGGAAGCTGAAATCCTAATGGGGAATCCTGTACCCATGAGAGAAGAAGGACATTGATGTAACTGAACAGTAGTTCTGGTGAGTCACCACTGAACCCTATCCAGCTATATTATTTCATTTTTTTTCATCACTTAGAAAAGCATTGAAATTTAGAAAGAAAGACACTTCATTAAAATTAGACATGAAAACCTAGTTACACATGGAGCCTAGTTCTCCATTATAAACAATTCTTATTGATTGTTACAAATGCATCATTTTTAATAACTCACCTGCAATATTATCTTCTGTTAACACTTCAGAAGAGCCTGATCCTATCTTAGAGGGTGCAGTTAAGCATTGAAATGGTATATGAAGTTGGCTTAAAATTAAATTCTGTCTTCATATATTTGCTACCTGGAACTTTTTACTGGGTCTTTTCCCTTTTTGTTTTGGTATTTTGGTGGGTACTGATGCTGGAAGAGATGTCACAGGTTAGAAAATTTCCTGGTATTTCAAGAACATTTAGTACATGGAGTAGACTAAACACAACTGACTTTTGATCCCCTGGCTGTCAACATAACATACCCTCACAGAACTTCCATTAAAGATCTGGTAACACCACTGAAATATTAAAGCTCCCTATGTGTTCCTCAGTCCACAATTCAAATTGAAAACTAACCATAAAACCTAAGGTGTCAAGAAAAAGAGCAGCTGAAAAATGTCAAGTTATCCAAAGTGTGTTGCAATGATTTTTCACCAACAGCACCTTATTTTCTTGAGACATCTCCATAAAGAGGTTTTTCTGAGAAGCTTTAAGAACTGACTGGTAGTATTATCCAGTTACCTGACCAGACTCAAGTATGTTCCCATTATTGATCTGGCCTTAAATGTCAGTGCCTGCCCTGTGGGAAACCAGAATAAAAACTCTATGGACACAGTAGGAAGCCTTTCTACTTTTCAAAGCTTCAGAATCACATCCATAATCAATGAATATTTAGAAATTACTGAAGAAAAAATCTGATTATTTGGATGAAGTTCCAGTTTGTTGAAAGATGCTTAATAAGGCAAATGGTATGAACTATGCATGCTTCCTTTGCTCCCACAGGTAAGGCTGAGCATGAAGTATATCTTCACAAAGATTTCTATGTTTCACAAGGAATGAAGAAAAAACAGCAGGAAAGAAACAGTATTGGGAATATTTTCAGAAATAAGACTTGCAAGGAAAGGCTGAACTTCAACCTAGTCATTATGTATAATTAGAACAGAAATTATTAATCTGCTGTCTCACAGATGCCAATTTCATCTCTTGCTGCGTTTTCAGTCTTTTCTGTTCCACTGACTAATCAAAAGCCAGGATAACAGCTGGCAGAAGCAGTATTCCTGTGAAAGAGACAGATGTGTTTCAGAGTGCTTGATGTATCATGAACTGTCAGCAGCTCCGTGAGGATTCCTCACCTGTAAAGGGTCAAAGGAGTTGTCTCTTCTCTGAGCTCAGTTTCAAAATGCAAATCCATGTATAATTTCATATTCTTCCCAGTGCAGAGAGACATGAGGGACTGAGAATGAATGTTTAACCTACATACAATCTAGGTACCCAAGGGAATTTTTTCATATTTTCTTAATTAGGTCAGGATCTCATTAAGAATTACTTCTACCTTCTCATTAATACATTAGTACATGAAAAGACTTTTGGCCTGTACTTCAGGTAAACAAACAGGTTGTCTATTTTGGAAAATCTAGTTTCAGGGGAGATGTAATATTTTGTTTGTTTTGGATTCAGGAGGGATAGTTAAAGACTGGGAATTTGCTGCACTGAAGACATGTGCTTCCATGAGCTTCTCTGTCTCCAAAATAGGTTGTTGTCATAAATATAATTCTGTATAAATAGATTTGCATCCTCTCATGAATTGAATTAGCCGGCTAACCATCTTGGTTTAGGTTCTGCTGTTTTGTCAGCAAATAAGCACTGAAATCCTGGGGACTGCACAGTTTGTTTTCTATTTGTTTTACTGCCTTAAGCTAGGCATCAAACTTTGCCCTCCTGGAAGTTTAGTGTTGGTGATTCATAGGGAAAAGAAAAGAAACAGAAGGCATACATCTAAATTAATGTTCAAAGACAGGAGAACAGAAGTAACTGCAATTTAAACCTGTACAGATTAGCCTCGTAATACTTTACTGTCAGTCAGACCAACCCTCTGCATTGCCCATTACCTGCTATAATTTTTTATTTCACTTCTTGCCAGGGTTTTCAAAGAAGGATAGGGTCTTCAGAAAGGATGGGAACAGGACAGCAAAGTCATTTCACACAAGTTAATAGAGCTGCTCAATAATAAATTTTGTATTCATTTGCATCAGTAAAAAAACCTGAGGCTTTTATTTCCACAATTCACGCAAGAAAGTTGTTTTTATTCTCTCTCTGATGGGAATGCACATTATGACACAGTCTGAAGTTGCATTCATCACTCTGCTTTCACAGCACGCTGTCATGCCAATCCTCCCCTCCAGCACCGAGAATAAAAATGATAATGCTTAGGAATGAATCACTCAAATTACATACTCAGAAGAAGTACTGCCAACCAAAACCATCTCTCTCCATCAGGTTGCCTATGTTTTGAGTGACCTAACAGGGACTCTCACATGAACTTGGGTCCAACACAGCCTGAAAGTTAAATGAGACAAATGACACTGAGTTTCGAAGGGAAATGGCTGCAGAGAGAAACCAAGACAAATAGCCTAGGGAGAGTTATAACCTTTAGAACAGTACCAATCCACTCTTCTCTGTGAATATTTACTCCTTTTTTTTTTTTTTCTAATAAATATGTCTTCCCACAGTTGTCATTATGCCGTGCAAGATCTCACAGTTCTTTTTTTTTTTAGAACATATGGTCCTTTTGCTACCTACTCTTTCTCTAGAACTCCATTTGGAAATGATGCATAAATACATCCTGTTTTTCTCAGCTACAAGAGTCACCCTGCTCAATACTCTTCCTTATTAACACCTTTTCACTTGCTGGTGCAGTTGGATACGTGAGAGGAGATATAACATTTTCTTTTCACATCAGCAAGTGAGAGGTTCGGGTTTTTTTTTATTTTCCTCACCAAATGCCAAGATGTCATGATGCTCTTAATGTTAGTATGCTAAGATTTCAGCTGTAGATCTCATTAATCCATCTGGGTCCCACCTCTATTTAAATACTTCCTTAACATTTTAGAAACTAACACAAAAATGAGACAAACACACAAGGCAAACCAAAGCTTTATTGCCACAATATATGATTATACACTAAGTTAAGAGTGGTTTTTAAAAAATGCTGCAGTAATACAAAACAAAGAAAGAGGAAAGGAGTTTTTTTAACATCAGGATTTGTATATTTTAACTATTCCAGTTTTTACTAACGACTGTGATAGGTAATGATTCATTATATTTTTAAAAGTAAGTAATTTTCGTAATGAAGTTCAAATGAACAAGCTTTTGACAAAAGCTTTTGATAAAATCTTGTGTAGGATCTGGCTTAAAAGTGTGTCCATCAAAAAAACCATGAACAGACATTAAAAATATGCAACATTCAACAGAGGGAGATCACTTCTTTCATGACCAAACATTAATGCCTTCCCACACTACCTGGTTCCTTCATGGTGAAATTTTGTGTCACCAAATATCAAGTTGTGAATCCAACTGGTGGTTTGAGCTCTGTGACCAGTAAGAGCTCTTTTGTAAGAGTATTGACTTTGTTTAATCTTAGGGGTCAACAGGAGAAGCCTGTTCCTGGTCAGCAGCTGAGATCCATTCGTTTCAGATTTATCTCCGAGCATTTCCATGAGATGATGTTTTTTAAACTGCTGCTGCAAACACAAGACCTCCCACTGACTGATCATATTTATGTAGGAGGACAAGCCAGAAGCTCTATCAGACTTCATTGTTGTAGTTCTACTTTTGCAGCACGGGGATAATAGAGCACAGGCCTGCTTTCCTTTCCTTTCCTCTCCACCCAAAACTGCACCGGAATGTTCTCCCTTCAAAAAAGCATTTAAGTTTGCACTTATTAGGGCTTTCAAGAGTACTGAATTTCTCTGGACATGTTCTGAGCAGGTGTCTCTTAGAAATAATTGATTTTTTATTTTTAATTTACCGAAACTTAAAAAAATGTTATAACTAACCACTCCACTATAAACTTAGAGACAGAAAGACATTTGATCATTTTCTATATTTTCAGGCACATTCACATCTCCTTTTAAATACAAAGGCTATTATGCATGATACCTCTCCTTTATCCACATGCCTTTATGTTACTGTGCAAAAACTACTTATCTGAACTTTCTGTAAAATAGTTAATCCTCTGTGTGGGGTTTTTTTTTTCTCCCAAAGTCAGTGCAACACTAACGGTCAAAGGCAGCGCCTGAGCCCTCAGAATCTTTTTGCAGAGTAAGAAATCAGCCGAGAAATCATCATCATTTTAAGGAACTGATATTTCAGAAGACTGCAGATTTGGTAAGTAATTGATAGGAGGCACTAAGAGGGGCTCTTACCAGAGGACTGCCATATTTCTGGAACTGTAAAAGCTGCCATTGCACTAATAGTAGAACTATTCAGCAAGCTAGCAGATCGTGTGTTTTTGTAGTTATTCTATATTTCTCTTGTTTTCACATCCAGGGTTTCAGATATATTTTTCTGTTAGCATGTAGGATGTGTGTTTTCAATAGTGAATCTTCCTGAAGACAATATTGTCTGATTTATGTAACTGGTCCAACAGCTGAAATTACTAAATATTTGCTGACAACACTGTATTCTTTAAGGCATTAATGTGTCCTTGTCTTGTACTTGTGGTTTCTACTATGTTTCTCTCAAGAGCCAGTCTAACCCTAGGGCTAGAAAACTCAGGGACAGACACCTTTTTCAAGTCTGAATAAATAACCAATGAATATCTAAAAGAAAACCAGTTGTACTTCACATTTATATGCATGAGCTCTACCTTCTTAAAAATATCTTTGTGTTCTTAAGTTTAAGACTCGTAAGAATTACATCAAGGGCGTTTTGACATGTTATTTTCCAGAGCTGCCAACCATTATTTCCAGTTTCAGTTGCTGCACTTTGTCAGAAAATAAAGGATTTCTTTTTAAATGTACCAGGAAAAATATACAACTTAAAATATAAAACGGTTCTGGCATCATTAACAAAATGTCATACTGAAAACTGAATGAGCATCTAGCAACCTGTGCTAATGAGCCGGAGTTAGTATTTTTCCAAGGTATACTGCATTTGCAGGGTGCTGAAGGGTCATGTAGAGTTCACATGATCTACTTAAATTGTGTAAAATTAATATGCTTTTGGAAAAATACAAGCAATTTTATGATAAGTGATATTGAGCTGTCGGCATTCCTTTTCTACTTCTTCTGCCGTTATATTTTAGAAGAAAGTAGCAAGTGTAAATGATGTTTGCTATATTCCCTCTTATAGTCTCACTGAAAGCCATTGTATTATACACAACTATAAACAAATAAAGAGGACATTGCACAATACTAATATAAAACAGAGTGGAAACTGCTATGGAGCTGTTCAGCTCCAATGTACTGAGAAAAATGAGAGCTCATTTCATGCAAATAATCGAGCTGAAGCAGTGACTAAAACAAATACAGATATAGCAGCATCACTACAAGAGAGAGTAGAGGTGACACACTGGGTTATTTCTTCAGCGAGTTTGGCTAAATATCATTGGCAGACAATGTTTTGTTCACATAAATTAATTAACCACAGGTTTCTTTTCTGCTGTAGTACCTGAAGCTGAAGTCGGCAACTCCCATCTAGAGAACCAAATGTCTCGTCTTGTTGCAAGTATACATCAAAGAAAACATTGGTATTTGTTTTTTTGGTTAAGTACCCACCATTCTTTTAGGCATTTTTAAGAAAAAACAAATTACATCCATATGTTTTGTGTTCCTTACAGTAATAGAAGTTGGGGAGGAGATTAAAAACCTTGCCCCAAACTATCATCAAATTGTCCTTTTTTTAACGCATTGCTGCTACACACCCGAACTGCCTGTGTAGGCCCTGTCCCTCTTCCATCAGAGGGCACACAGTGTCCACACTTACCCACTTTCCAACCAAGCTCACAGATCCTTCCTGTCCCTGCATTGACTATACCACTTCCCAGTCAAGAGGTTCTCATTTGGTTTAAGCAGGAAAGTCTTCAGCAATTTCCTGAAAGACTTTGCTGTGAGTCTCAGCTGAGATCCTTCAGCACCCATTACCTGCTCCTGCCTAGGAGGCTCTGTTGAACTGCTGCATTACAAAAGCCTGCTTCAAGTTTAGGGTATTTCCTAAATAGAGGAAAAACTCCAAAACAGAGTGAGTTTAAAGTGGTTTTTCACAAACTATTCTACAGGGAACTCCTGATGACAGTGTTATTTCCCTGGCATACACCAGTTTCAGTTACCACTGCAGATGTTCTGATCCCATATAGATACCACTCTTCTTGATAGGTTGTGGCATCAGGTCTTGAAGTCTGACCATCAGAGGAATGGGAGCTGCTCACAAAGCTGACTGCAGCCTTTTAATCTAGAACTGAGATCTGGTGTTTTTGAGATAGGGTCACCACAGGAAACAGATGGCTTTGCTAAAATGTCATACAAGGTGAAAAAAATGAAAGACCAGTGATGGAACCTAAAATATGAATTTTCTCCATATGAACCAACAGAGGGGACTTTCAGTAACACAGACAAATTAGCTATTTTCTTTCTCAGTTTTTGGTCCCCAGTCTTTCACACCAGTGTGCTCCAGCGTGAATCCAAAACATACTGCTGGGAACAGTTTCTTCAGAGGGATGCTATGAGTAAGTCAGCGCTAGGAGTGCCTTTCTGCACTTTTGGGTACTGTTCCTTCATGCAGTGAGCTACAGGATTCAGTTTTAGTGGGCTTGACACAGGTCTCTCATTACTTCAGGTACCACAAACTGGAGAAAAAGCACATCAAATAGTAATAATGACAGAAACTGAACCTCTGTGAGCTTCATGGTCAGATTCAGCGCAGGCAGAAATTAATTGTGCAAAATTCCTATCTGTGCATCAACATGCACAAGGGAAGGCTGACTCAGACCAGTGTCACACAGTTCAGAAGTGTCTTTGTTACATTGCAAACACCAAACAACGCCTTCTGGGAAGTGCTACTCTGAACCACTGTATGCTGAGACAAGTCTGTGGTGGACGAACGCAGCACAAATCTCATACCCGGAGAGCAGAGACAGAACTCCTCCCAGCCAGTTGCCTCTCTCCTACATCTGCTACTGGCTGTCATTTTCTCTGCTTACCTTTGGCTGCTAGTGTGAAGTTCTGAGTGTTTGGTGAAATACAAGTCATTGTTTCCTGCAAAATTTGTTTTCTTGATAGAAAGGCAAGCTAATTTTCCTTTCATTACTGCATTGTATGTTCTCATAACTATCTGAAGAGTCTGCAACTGGTAAAACATTTGTCAAATGGAAACGAATTCTCTTTCATTTAATCTTGTTTTCTTCTTTGATGGGTTTTATTTGTAAGGGGGGAACAAAAGCAATGCGAAATGAAAACCCACCATTGATAAAGGCACATATAGAGAACTATTTCTTCTTTCACTATCCAGTTTTATGTGCTGCAAGATTCTAGCAAAATAATATCGTATTCCACTTTTTGTTGATGAATGAATGGCTTCATTTGCAACAACCCCCTACTTGCATTCCATTCTGAACCCCGGTTTCATTTCCAAGAGCAAGATAGGCACAGTGACGAGTAAATTATACTGAATCAGAAGTAAATCGTTTTCTTCCCACTCAGACATTTGGGTGTGAAAATGTACTTTTAAGGTTTTTATAGAACAGCAGGAATATTTGTTGAACCATTTTGAACTGCTGAATTGCTGCAATTATCTAAAATGGCACAGAAAAGTTCTGCTCCTCCTCCATAGGGTTTAACAGGCTGCCGTGCTCGTGGCATGTAAAAGAAGCATTTGTTTAAAAAGCCGTGGTGCAGCGCTCTCACCAGGGGCTGCCAGCAGTCATGCCTCGTGCAGAGAAACACAAAACACAGTGAGCACCAAGGAGCAAAGACCTGGCCACAAACAGGAGGCTGGGAGCGATGGGCACTGCCGGGAGCTGCCAGGCTGCTGTCGGGCAGAGGGAAGGTGTGCAGCAGCATCCCCAGAGCAGCACACGCTGCTGGGTGCCGGGCAGGGGATGCACACCGAGAAAGGGACTGTCTCTTCACCCAGCTGTGCCATCCTCGGCCACTGTCTGCACCAACACCCAGCACTCCTGGTGAAGGGTGAATTGTGCCAAAATGCCACAGAAAAAGTTCTGTTCCCGGTGTTATTCAGAAGGACATTGTTCCCAAATTAGACTGATTTAACCCACTACCTCATCTCTGCACCCGAGCTCCAGAGTGGAGCTCCTCTGCTGGGAGGAGCCAGAGAGCCTGGGGCTATTGTCTGTAATTGAAGACACTTGAATGTTTGGCTGTAAAATACTCAAAGGAATAGCTCTTACATCAGTTTAGTACAAAGCAGGTTTATTAATTATGGTGGAACTCCTAAACTCTTAAACAATTCTTTCTTAAACAATGAATCCATGTGAGCACTTCAACATTTGGCTTTGTACCGTTAAAAACCCAAAAAATGAGACAATAGAGAAACTCTGCAAAACTTGGATTTCAAGGTATGGGAACATCAACCATCTTTAATCCAATTACATAATTTGTCATTCTTGATTTTCAGTTTACTGAACTGTTCAAGTTAATTCAACATCATTTGGTTGTACCAGTAGCTGCAATTTTCCTCTACTTTTCTTCATTCACTGTATAACTACACAGTTTAGACAGGTTTGCACTATGGAAGAGAGAAAAGGAAAGATCATTAAACCATGAATGATGATTAAAAAAAATAATGCAAACAGGTTTCTAAAGTGGATAGCAGAAATTCCTTCTCAGGGATATTGAAAATTGAATTAGTTGCCTTGAATAGCATTTCCCTGGAGAAATCTTCAATTTTACAGGAGAAGTATTTTGTCCTCTCTTAAACACTGATAAAAATTTCTGCTCTGTTCTATTTTCAGCATGAGCTGTATCTGTTCATGCCCAGACGGAAAATGTCCCTGTGCCAGCACCCCGCCCTGCGGTGGCAGTGGCACGGGGAGGAGCACGAATGCCCAGCCAGACAGCTTCTGTGGTCTGGCAGGACTGAGGCTCTCCCACTTTAGCCTCAGACCCTGGCAGCCCACCCAGCCCATCTCTGTCAATCCCAGGGATTCTGTCACTTAGTCTTTGAGAATAATACAAAGATTCATCTCCATCATCCGGTCCTATTCTTGCTTCAGCAAAATTTCTGGCAGCTCCAGAAGAACCAAATTGCTCACTATAAAAAGCCAATGTCTTTGGATCACATGAGTGCTTAATGGCTTTTAAATTGATATTCTCAGTCCTTTTGCAGGTTAGCTTGTGGATATGAGTCCTTCAGATAGATTTCTTTTCAACAGATTACTTCACTGATTAAGAAATTCAGTAAAGTATTATAGATGACATAAGTGACACAATAAACCAACTAGATTTTTGACAACTAAGAATCTAGTTCTCATTGGCATGACAAGGCAATTGGCTTCCCACTAGGCACCAGCTTTTAAATCTATAGTCCTATATCTCAATTGTTCTCGGGGGAACAGTTCCTGCTTCAGGATGAAGATGACAGAAGATGCTGTTGTATTTTCTGAAATAATAATTATTTTAGCACCAAAATCTGTGCTTTATTCTAGTCATAGTAATGTAATAGTGGATGTGGTAATCAGGCCCCTGGCACTTTGAACACATCATCAAATCATTCACAAATTACCTCTCAAAATAAATATTTAAGGTATGTGAAAGAAAAAAGTTATTTTACCCTCTGAAACTTCACATTTTTAGTATTTTCCCTTTTCTGTTTTGAGGCAACCGACAGCTTTCCAAATCTATTATGCTCATACAGACACAAAGAGACACAAACTCCTGACTAGCAATCTTGCAAAGAACAGCATCAAACTTCATAGAAGTTTATGCTTCTCTGTTTCTTTTTCTGCAGCATTTACAGTTCATATAAGTAATTGGGCATAGAAGCCCAAAGGAGTAGTCTTCCTGGAAGACTCATTTCTGTGATTAATAATGCTGTTTTGGAAGATGAACGTTTTTTATTTAAAAACAAGTTTAGACAAAAGTGGCTTCTTTTTCTAGGAAAAGCTGTGGCAAACAAACAAAAACATGTTCCCATCACTGAATTCTATTTGTATGCCAGATTATTATTTCCAGAAAAATTATATATTTATATTTATATTTAGTAAAATGTTGCTGACTTGCTTTAAATACCAGATCTGCTAAAATGTTAGTGATAATCAACCCAAGCCATTCTATGACTCTAAGATAACAAAGGACAGAAAAAAACTAACCAACTTCCTTGTCCTTGAGTCAATGGAAAAGCCAGAAATAGAACTGAGCAGGGCCCAGCCTCTGAGTGGCATCTCAAACACCAGAATGAAAAACGGTTGGAATGACTGGCATCAAAGCCAGCCCTCATGGGTAGTTCCCACACAATGGCATCCCCTGGCGAGCAGGAAATATTTCCATTATCTAAGATCCTGTTGCATGGCAACAGCTGGTGAGTGCTGACTTGTCACCAGTACCCACTGTACACCACCGTGACATCGCCAACATAATCAATGTTCATTTGAGGCAGCAGAAGTCCAAGATTACTTTTAATCTGCAAATTAGGCTTGGATTTTGACAATTTAGCAAATAGATTTCAAATAATAGCGATCAAGGCTCAGCTATTAATCACAGGAGTTCTTTAATCCATGAGAAAACACTCAATAAAAAAGGCAAATGTTTCAGGGTGGATAAATTATGAGATATTTTGTCATTATCAAGTTGCAGATCGTGAGTCATGCTATAAAGACATTTTTTGAGCCTGTATAAACAAGTCTTATTTTTTTTTAATGCCAAGATCTAGATTTTGATCTGGAGTAGCAATATCAGATATAGCCATCTCAGGTGATGCAGCAGAGGTTAGTTACACATGCATCAATTCACTGTGTTGACAATAGGAACTTTTGAGTTGACTCAGAGTTCTAAAACTCTACATAGATGCAAGTGCATGAGCTGAAAACATATTTCAAGCTAAGATCTTGGGTCACCTAAGTCCTTAATATCTTAGACAGAGGAAAATTTGTAAGACTTAAATGCCTGTTGTAAATGTGGTTGTCTTTCTGACCTGTACATATATCTATGCACTCTCAGCAATCTAAAAATCTTATTCAGTGGAAGTGGTTGTGTAAAAATAGCAGCTCTGCCAACACACTTCCTATCTGTATTTCATCTCTCTGCATTAAAAATACAAGAAATATATTCTCAAGAAAAAGCTGAAATCCTTTCAGAAGTGTGGACTGTCTTCCTCTGCTTCACATACTATGTTACATGAATGCGAGATAATTGTCTATGCAAGTACTGACTGGAAAGTACTGACTTTTATTATTAAGGTAGAAAAGACATCCATTTGGATTTCAGATCCTTGATTTTCAACACTAACAGATAGGGAATAAAATTCTTTCTACTCACAAGTTAGGCAAATTTACTGTGAAATTGATAAAATAATCTACAATGCAGCCTTTCAGTTTCACGTAGCATTATAAACCTACATTTAAAAACAGTTAGACTTCAAAAATCACAGCTCATCTCTGAGGGGGATTTTGGTGTCCTGGCGCCCAGATGAATTAAGGGACATTAAAGAGGTGTTTATAATTCAATACAAAGATTCTTTTTGTGGTTCGTAGGGATGAGTGGAAGCAAAAGGAGGGAAAATAAAGGAGTTTGCTTAAATGATATTCTAGCCACCCCTTTGCCTCCCTGTGTGCTTCTGCAAGTCTCTGAGAGGAAGAACACAGCAGAACCAGCATTCCTGCTTTCTCTGCTGAGCGGTGTGTGATGTTTGGCTGAAGGATATCTGCAGAGAGCGGGGTACAAACAGAGACCAGTCCTAAAGCTGAGGGGAGGAGGCCTCTGTCCGGGACCCAGCTCACCACAGCTGCTCCAGGCTTCACCACGGTCAGTCCCGGCATCAGAGCAACCCCGGGAGGGGCCCAGGAGCTTTCCCTGAGCAGCCACCAAAACCAGGGACTGTGAGAGGCAGAGGGTGCCTGAGGTCCCTGAGGAGGGGGCTCAAATTACCCCCACAGAGAGTACAACCACACAGCCCCCATGCCAGAATGCCATTTGGGGCTTGCCTTGGTAAAACAGCTCAGAGGATATATCTCCTGCAGTCCACTTACCTAAACTCTTTAATTCGAAGTGAATTTTCTCATCTGAGAGGAGGAAACTTCAGGCCCAAAGGGCTTAGATACCTGCAGGGACTTAACAGCTCTGCAAAACTAATGAATAGTCTAAAATAGGGCTTTCCCCAGTGGGAATTGTTCTTTTTTGCCATAAAATATATAAATATTAATTGGACCTGAGGTTTCAACTCTGTTTTTTAATTTTCTTTGTGAATCTTCTAGTCAATGGGCTCCACAATGCTTCCCTTTCCCCAATGAATCTTTAATTATTCTGCAGGAAATAGAAGAGCTTCATTACCTTTCTTATTCTTAATACTAAAATAAATTCATTAACAGGAAGAAATGGAGAGGGATTAATTTTTCCTCAAAGGGAAAATGTGAGATGAATGGAATATGAAACATATCAGATATTAAACATGGGCATTTATATCAATTTTCAACTTAAAAGTGCTTACTGATTTCATCAGAGTGCATCTGATTTCAGGCTTTTAGGAACAAGATCAGAATTGGTACTTAAGAAGACAGTACCAGAATTTGGATTCAACCATGAGGTCAAGTGAGAAGCTCTTTCCTTAGGCATGGTGGAAGTCTGTCTCTACCAGAATTTTACAACTTCTTCAAGGGTTTTCTTTATGTTTCTGTCCTAAGTGACATGAATTGTCAGCACAAGAGAGGTCTAAGAGACCAAAACAAGGATATTATAAGTAATTTCATATCAAAATTATAATAATAAGATAAGGCTACTGGTTACACCTTGAGGGGAGAATCACCATGGCCTGGTAAAGGACTTTGTAACTTTTTCCTGTCTTTGTCTCTCTCACTCTAACCCAAGTTGCTACACACGCACCATTGCAAGGTCATGGATGATCAGTGAAAACTCCAAAATGAAACCTCTTCCCACAGATCCAGTTTGAAACTGGTTATTAAAAATGCTACAATCTACTTGTGTGTTTGTGTGCCCAAGCAGAAACCCACAGCCGGGATGTCTGTGATTATCACTCTCAGACGCTCACAGACACAGGCATGTAAAGGTATTTTACAAAGGAGTAGCTTCTTTCCTCCATTTTTCAAAATATACCAAAATATTACAACTGAGTATTCACATGTTGTTAACATTTTCTTGGTGATGACTAATTAATATGGATAATAAATAATTATAATGTCAATCAATTATGAGTCTACTTTATGACTTTACATTTTTCACGTTAAACCTCCTTTGTAGGTATATTTCACACTGATGTCTTCCTCAAAAGTTTGTGCTAAGGATTCCATCAGCTAAAAAGCTCTGAGTCACCTGGGTCATGTTCCATGATTCTACAGAGCTTAGCTCTCATAACCCTCAAATCTCAATACTTGGATCTGACTTGACTTTTTAAGATCACAGTCACAGTCTTTCTTCCCCTAATCAGGCATTTTTCATCAATGAGAATTCTTGAAAACAACACAGTTGAATAAAGTTGAAAAGAGTAACTTTGAAGAGAAGGAAGACTACAGGAATGTATAAGAGCCTGATGATTCAATTAGGTCACACTACTGTTCAAGTCCCCTACCTCTACAAACTTGTCACATGCATCCTCTCTCTGTTAAAACTCAATGCAACCAAGAGTGTTACAAGTAAACATGGGCACCTGAGGAGATTAGGAGACTGATTTCCTTGAAACATTAATTGGAAAATAGATATACATGTTCTCTGTTAAAGCAGATGTTATGTTTTCTACTTAGGTTAGTCAATTGCATTTTTGTGTATGTTTATCTTCCTTACAAAAAAAAGATTCCACAATCTTAATAAATATCTTAATAATTGCTTGTTATAGTTACATTGCAAATGGAAGAATTCATCTGCATTAAACTTCCCTGAATGCAGAATTTAGTACAGAATTTGCCATTCCTTCACAGAAGTGAAAAGAAATGCTCAGTGACAGTGTTTATGGTCCATTGTACATCATAGAAAGAGAGCAGGAAAACTCTTATCACTGGAACACTTGTTACACAGACACACAGAAAGTTACTTAAAGGGAAGAGACAATCCATCACTAGCACTCAAGATGACAGTTCTGAAACAAAAAATATCGATTGTACAAAAAGTAGGGAAGAAAATTCAAATTATTTAATGAAATAAGAAAAAACAGTCATGTAGATAGCTTCTGCAAATGTAAAATTCAAGAGAGTGAGTAAAATTTTGCTGAATACACCAGGAAAGAAGTATTTGACTATGCTCTCTTCCAAAGACATAGCAATTATTACCCTGATAGATAAAACCACTGAAATATAAAATAATATGTCCTTGTGACACAGAGAAGATTCTGTAAGAAATGTTTCAGACCCTTTTTGTCTTGAACCTTGTCGTTGCATATGTCCAATATTGTGGGGACTGTTCTTATTCCTATCTACAACCTGCTCATTAGAGGATAGAAAGGACTGAGCCTAAAGCTAATAGTGACTTTCAAATAAGACACTTGGCAGTGGGAGTGTCAAGCATCTGAGCATGGATGAAACGCAAAAGGCCTACAGTGATTAGAGAAGTCAAGAAATGTCTTTAAGGTCAAGCTGGGAAGACATCCCTCAGGTCTACAGACTTCCCTGGTTGTTTCTCCAGGGAAAGTGAGCCAGGAGCTGTGGGCAAGGGTAAGGGAATAAGGCAACAAGGCAACAAGGCAATGAGGCAACAAGGCAAGTCTGCTACCAGTCAAGGGGGTTCAAACATTAGTTTGGGAGCAGCTGGGATCAAGGCTGTGAACACTCACACCTACATTACAACTTAGGGCTGGGCTGGAGATCCCAGGCTGTCGATGCCCTCAGCATGACACTGAGCTGCCTGTCCAGAGCCATTACTCTCTGCTATAGTAATACCACCAAAAGGCAAGGATACCAGAAAATATAAGCAAACCAAGCCCTACTTAGCATCTGTAAAAGTTATCATTTCTCCTCTTAGATGTCTTCATCTTGAAAAGATAAGATTTCCAGAAATAACACAAAGGCAGCTGTGCAGCATGTTTATTAGGGTCAGATACACAGATTCAAATGACCACTTGAAAACCAATAACCTTTTCTGAGATTTAAAAGAGTCAGATTCAGCACTTTGAAGTTTACTCTTTTTCCTAAGTATTCCGGCACTCTGTGTTCCCTGAGCAGCTGAGAAGAGAGCATGTATAAAATCTCAGGAGGAAAAGAAAGTAGGCTGTTGGACATTTCCCATTCAACTTCAGGCCAGCTCAGAGAAGATCTAAGCAAACCTTTGGATTTTCAACACTTGCCTAAACTGAACCTCTCAAATTTTGAAGTTTGTTCATTACTTTATCAAATGGAAGTCTAATTTATGTTTCATACTCATATACTGTGTAAAAACTTCAGAGGACTTGAGAAAGTAAAAGAAGGGCTGAATGTAGTTATGAAAGTCTGTTTCCTTCAAACATATTCCTAATGGAGCTTGCTGAGCTCATCAAGGGGCTTCACAACAAACTGTCGGTCTGAGTATGACAAGCTCTTTCTGTACCACAGAATCACAGAATGAACTAGGGTTGGAAAAGACCTTTGAGATCATCAAGTCCAACCTTTGACCTAACACCTCCTCATCAAATAAACCATGGCACCAAGTGCCACATCCAGTCTTTTTTTAAACACATCTGGGGACGGTGACTCCACCACCTCCCTGGGCAGACAGTTCCAGTGCCCAATTACTCTTTCAGTGAAGAATCTTTTTCTACATCTAACCTAAACTTCCCTTGGTGCAGCTTAAGGCTGTGTCCTCTTGTTCTGGCAGTGAAGTGCTGAAAGTAGAAATATCAAAGTGGTGAATGCACACCTATTTAGAAATTTCCTTCTAAATAATCAGTCCTATACCATCAGACAAGACCCAACGTTCATTGTATTGCATTGAGTACATTAAATGTACTCAAATCAGCTCAGACAGTTTCTCCACTAATTATGCAATTGCACTTAGCAAGTTGAAATTGAGACAGTTTCAGAATTTCATACTTTCCTAGATGGCTTTTTGAAAGTGCTGGATTGCTAGTGCACAATAAAAATCACTCTGAGTACACATTGCAGGACAACAACTCTAGACAAACTGCATTATGAAGCAACAAGAAAACTGTTAAAAATTAGACTATTTTATGATACAAAATAATGATATAGACTGTTTTTCATTTTAGTTTTATATAACCTTGTTTTATTGTTTCAAGGTGTAGCCCAAGAAACACATCACATGTGCAGATTCCTTGCTGTAACAATTGCTGTGGGTCACCCTTCAGACAGATGAATTTCTCTGAATCTCAAAGCTCCTTTCCTTCCTAAAATGTCCCATAGACTCTTCTGCCACCCAATCACATCTAATCATCTGAGAGACTGGGACCTGGGGGAGAAGTTGTGAGAGAGTTTCAGCAATTCTTCAGGCAGCAGCCCAGTCCTAGGTCCCCTCTTCTGCAGCAGGGCTGCACAACACCTCGTCCACAGACCCAGACACATCTGCATAAACCAGGCACTGCTGGGAAGCACCAAAATGGGTGAGGGTACCGGGTGCTGCTGGTACAGGCAGGGTCTCCCACTCACCCATCTGTTGGCTCCATCCTTTTTTTCTGCCGCTCAAGACCAGAGAGGAGAAAAGCCTCTTTAAGGACAGTGGTCAAATTTTGCTGTCTTCTCTTCCATGGCTGTTAAACCAAGAAAAAAAGAGATTATCTTCACTGCAGCATTGCCAGGCATTTCATATACTATTTCTCCTAAAAGTCTGGTTTTCAGTAGTCCTTTAAAGAGGCTTATGACATCCTCTTGGATTTTCCTTCAGGCCTCTTCCTTTTGCTGCCTGCAACAGACGTTTTGTTCTTATTCTATTTTCTGTTTTCATACCAGATTAAATTCACTTTATACTTATACCACCCCACATCAACATATGAAAAGGTACTTCTAATCTCCTTTGTGACTGTAAAGAAACATCTAAATATAGCCTCAATGAAATCAGACTCTCAAAACTATTGTTGGTCAAATATTGACCCAAGGATTTTTATATTATAGTACCCATCCACACTTACTAAAATCAATAGCATATGTCGTATTTCCAGTACTGTGCCAGAATTTTGGGTAGAAAAAAATACCTTTGGTCACCCACGGTTTGATAAAATCAAGAGTTTCATATTTTATACAAATTTCCATTATAACGCGTTTATGAACACTGGAAGGACAGGCATGTGTGGGCCCCCATGTGGATTTGTATTCAACAGAGCCCTTCTGATAATGAATAAGCATGAGGATTGCAGGGGTGGAGGAGACTGAGGGGAATACTTCATCTTCATGTTCTCTTCCCAATGCCAAAACACCTCTCTGTGGCTTTCTGCCAGAGCAGTGCTTTCCACATTCAATAAGAAAGGCCAAGGGAGGAGGCTTTAAACAATCCCCTAACGATGAGGTATGCCCGTTCAGGTACTGGAGCAGAGAGCATGCTGGAAAAGGCCAGTTTGATGTGATGAGGTCTATAAAACCATTTTTGTACAAATAATTAGGCTGGGGAGAAAAAAACATAATTGCAGCAAAATAAAACCTGCATATACTCTTTTCCAAGATTCAAATTTCCCTCTCAGGAAAGGAAACTTGTCTCTTGTTTTGAATATATTGTTAGAAAAACTAAGACCATTATTTTTGTGTGAAAATGACAGGAAAAAATACAAAAGATTATAATTTTTGTTGTAAAGGATGTGACATTGTGGAAAGGATATTCCCCTAGTAGATAGAAATTGCCAGAAAATTTTGGTAGAGTAAAAACAAAGAAATATATGGAAATTTTCAAATGTTAAAATATTTCAACTCAGTTTCTTATGAGTGCCTCTTAGAACTATTCATGAATTAGACAAATGACAGCCTTATGATAATCAAGAGCATGCAACATTCATTTGATCTCATCAGTAACTCCTACTTAGATTAAACATGCATTTCTTTCTGTCCTGTATCTCCTCTCAAGGCAGTACACTTTCCTGCCTTGCAGCTGTTCTATATTTATTCCACATTTTCCACATGGTCAGCTCCAGATTTCTATTACAGTCACAGCACTGAACAGTGTTCAGGGTAAGATTGTAGTGCTTTTATCTCACAATTCTCTCTCTAAATATTTTGCCAAAGGTACAGGATTTCCACTTTCCTTATTTTCCATTTGCACTGAAAGTGAGAACAACCTGGAGACAAAGATGTGGAAGTGATGGGCTGCAAACAACTCTGGAACTCAAAAGAAATTTTTCCCTTCCTATATGCTGCTGTCTGCACAGGCAGAGGCGGGAAAAAGGAGAACACAAACTGCAGGTTTCTGTCACTGGTACTACCTTATATCTTCTCCTGTCTTTCAAATTGTAACTAACATCCAAATGCTCTTTTACTAATGCAGCTAAGTTTTCATGTGTATGGTGGTATTTGTTCTCACACTGTTCTGAATTATAAAAGTGACCAAAACTCCCACTTATTGTTAGCACTTGGCAGCTCCAACTATGAGCATGTTTTTACACTGTAGAAATTTGCAATTTTATAGTGTTCTGTGCTGGATAAAAATCTTATGGCTGCCAACCCAGCTGTAATGAAGGGGAAATGCCAACACATGGAAAGATTTTATTGAAATTTTTATTGCAGAAATCATGAACCATCTACCATCTCAAGCTGGGAAGTAGAGAAAGCTATGTATAAATCAATGCTTAAATCAGAAGAAACATCAAAACTCTATGCAGCACAATCTGTACAACTCATGAGGAACAAAATATGTCAGGCAGCATTAGCAACAGGTAATTCCAAGATCTGTAGCAAGCTGAGGTACCACGTTATAACATTTCTCCCAATCCACAGCTCACCATGAGCACCGGCAGGCAAACATCATGGGAATTGCCACAGGTATAATAAATGGAAACACGTACAGATCAGTAATTTCCCTGCCCTCCATTAAATATCAGCCAAAGAGTTTTAGGGTGATCTCCATTTGTGAAAATCAGGTATGGTCAAGGTCCCATTGCACAGGACTACAGCAGCAGCTTCTCCTAAACCTAAAATCTGCAGGACACACCCCATCGTCAGCCCCACTGCGATTGCTGTGAGTGAGTCTGCCTGGTTGGCTTTGGCTTCAGAAGCAGCAGAAAGGGAGGACAGTCCCTAAATGACAAAAGACATGTATAAACTTTGGCAGCCAAATTATCAGGTGAGAATAAAATTCTGTCTTGTCCAGGCAGAGCAATATCATATTCCAACAGGACCGTGTGGGGTGTCAGCCCACATCCATCAATCTGGCTTTGTGACTTTGATCACCAATGAAAACATTTTGGCTCTTCAAAGAGGCCTTCAAGCACATGTGTGCCACCAATATCTTTGGTATCCTAGATGCTCTGAGCAAAGCCTGAAATCCATCTTATTTACAGCACAGCATGATAGCCTAATTAGTAATGATGGCAGTTTTTGTTTTATGCCTCCTCCATCATTACCTTGACAGCTGGTCTTCCACGTTCAAAAACACATTAGAGACCAACGCTGAGCAATTTGGCAACAAAACTAGCAACTTTTTTCTGTGAATCCTGTGACTTCCCTTGTTTATATTCTGAGACTCTCAGACACCAGTCAGGCATCCCACCTAGCTCTGGAAGGGCTGTCTGCTCATGGCAATGCTACAGAACAATTATTGGTCACACTGCACCTGCAGAATGATGCAGTCTGTAGACTGTGCTGTTTCTCCTGCACTACTGATTCTGCTGTGCACACGCCTGTAGGAACATATGTACACATCTGAATATACCAAAATTCCTTATTTTCATCTTCCACACGTTATACAAGCAAAAGGATATTCCAGAGCCTCTGTGGATACAGTCGCCCGGGTCATGCAGTCCTGAGCCACCCCTTTTTTCTGGCTGTGATGGATGCAGAGAGGTGAGCAGTGTGCTGAGGCACCTGCAGCCTCAGACATGTGAGTGCCATCAGGCCAGCTTTTGGGGCAGAAAGCTCTGTTTTGCACGGTGGTCAGAAGGATGGGAGGAGTCCCCAGTCCCAAAGCCAGCATTTATGCATACTCAAGGTACCCACTGCATGAAGGCATGGGAGTTGGAAAAGAGACACTTTCATGGCTGAACTCACACGTTGCTCTTAGACTGTCAAGGGTTTTCTATCTGAACTCCTCTCTGAAGATTTATAAACCACTGGCAATGCCTGAGTGAAGTGAATGAGCAAACTCCCATTCAATTCAATGAGTCTTGGATTTTTATTCTTAAACACTTATCGAAGAAGCTTCTTGACCCATATATAACTCAAGTGTCAGCCATGATGGAGACAGAGAAATAAAGCAAAACTGATCTGTATCTCTTATGATTGCTTCAAGGTTTCTAAAAATGTTCTTTTGTGCTCCATGGTAGTTTTTTTTTAACGAAAGAAAAGAATTAAAACAAAGAATCCTTGATTTTATAACGTACTTTGTTATCCAAAATCCTTCTCACACCAGGTTCCTGCAGACAGGTAGCTGCAAAACAAGGAAAGATGCTCTTCACTCTAGATAACAGCAAGGACCTTTTCCCAGAGTAGTAATCTATTACATGCTGAAAGACTCCAGACATACAGAGGCGGCACTGAAGTACGACAAATGCCCAAAATCCATACCAAGTTATCCTCAGAAGAATTCTCAGTAGTTACCACTCAGATACAGGCCTCAATTGAGACACAACTGGTAATGATATCACTGACCCTAAATGTGTTTTTGTGTACAAAATGGTTACTTTCAGGTGAGTCTTTTGGAACAACTTCAGCCACTTTCCTCATGAGAATAGAGAAAAAAAACTTAATTAATCAAATATTAATATCTGAGTTGTCAGAAAATCTTCAGGTGCTGATATAGGGAAAAATGAAGAAAAATATCCTATAATACTGAGTTCAAACTTAGTGCAGAAAATTCATCATGTTTTTGAGTATTTTTTTTCATAGGAATATGGGAAATAACTCAATATTTCTGAGTAGATCTAAACTAGTTCTTTTAATTTGTACCATTTAAAATGCTAAATAAATAAATTAAACAGTAACATTCCTCATTTCATTCTACCTAATCATTTATTCTGGTGAAAATAAGTATTCAAATGGAGGAGTTAAGAAAAAATATGTTTACTCTCTGATTTCCCACTTGTCCAAAGGAGAGTGATAATTTTGGGATATCTCCCAACAGCAAATGAACAAACAGTCAGTGTGTTTCTTTCAGAAATTCCTGTATACGACAGTGATATTTTTTGGTACTAGAACTTCTACAAAACTGTTTCTTACAGTTTTAGCCTGAAAAGAAAAATACCACAGCACAGTAAAAAGCTAGTATCAGAAACCAAATTTTGTCACAATGGTAGACTGCAACAGAAAGTGCTTGAAACCTGTCATTTCACAGCACATCAGAGATCTGCTGAAAAGAGAGATGGACTTTATCTCTTGAAGAAAAATCTACTTAGACATGACTGCTCCGTCATTTAAAGTTTTTCTACTTGTGCTGTTGAAACACTTAATGGACTTAACACTTCCAAAACTATGCAATTTCTTCTATAAATGGTACATTTTGCTTCTGGATAGAAATATCCCCCTTTGAATTCACATTTTTAAAAATGACTCAAAATATAGAGTCAAACACATGGACAAGAATAAACCTGACGGGTTCAATCAGCAGCCACATCACTTTTTGAAAGTAATGCATGTCCACACTATTATATAAACTATCTTTCCTCAATGCTTAAAAAAAATCCATATTACTAAAACCTATTCTTTAAAAGCATGTTGAAAAATATAGAAAGATTAATGGAATGTAATCATTTTTTATAACATAGCCTGATGCTGTCATAAAAGAATCCATATTTCTTCTTCTGATCATTTGCATTTTCATTTAAAATATTGTATTGCCTTCCATTAAGACCTGTGCAAAGAGATGATCTAATTTTCATGTTAGAAAACATTTATTACTGAATAGAATTCACAACTCGGTGTGGAAATCTTTGTATTGCAAAGAAATTTAGGTGTCATGTTTGGAACAAATGTAAGGTTTATTAGAAAGAGTGGTATATTGTCATAGTTTGGGGTAACCTAAGAACATGATTTTCAGAAAATATTTCTGTACTTACACAGATAAGTACACTGCATGGCTTTTATGTGCCATCAAGTTAAAACATTACCATAAACATGCAATGACTCAAAAACAAAAGTCCTATTCAAGTGAATCTAAAAAGATATCTGTAGGGAAAGAGAAAAGTTTAAGAACTTTCCAAAGGGAGGGTTAGAGAGACCTGATTTTAAAAATTCAAGGTCTTTGAAATTATTTTTTTCACAGAGCAAAATATCAGCAAGCATTAAAAAGCAAACTAAAGAAAATGGATGGGTTTTTGACTCTTAATGTCACTGAGTAGAAGAGAGGCAGGAATGCTAATTGCAGTACAACAAAAATGTCCACCTCACATGAGGTCTTTGGAGAGCCAAACCAATAATTTTTCAGTTTCCTAGTCTGAAAAGACTGGGAAACTAGAGGTGGTTAAACCACCTGCTAATAGCATAGGTTAGAAAAGTAACTTTGCCAGAAGTACAGTTAATCAGTCCCCAGAATGCCTCTCCTAATTCATTTTCCCCAGGCTGGCCCTCCAGCAGAGGCTTGCTCTTTCTTGCTGCCCATTGCCTGCAGCCTGTGGGCACCAGCACCCAGCTGAACACCCAAGGGGCAGGCGTGGGACTGCCCTCCTCACCTGCTTGGGAACTCATCTGAGAACCCTGATGCTAGCTTAGATTGGCAGCCAGGAGAAAGGAAGGTACTTGGTAATGTTCTGCAATCTCCAGTTCTATATGAAATTATTTTAACCTTTATCCCCAACACTCTGCTCATACTTGGTGCCAGACCAGGGACCACGCTAGAGAGGATGTCATACCCAAAGCTCTCCCAGAGCTCATAATTCACTGGTACATTCACTCAGTCAGGAGCTCCAGAAGCAGCCCAGAGCCCCAGCTGTGGTAAATAACAGACCCGAGGAAAAAGTTTTAAATGCACATTTGGGGGCTGATAAGGCAAAGATGCCCATTGACATCTCAGATGTTAAAATGACAGTGCTGCTGTGCCAGACATCATGTGTACTAACAAAACCCACTGCACTGCCCCAGGCTTTATTTTACTTGCATGTCCATCGGGAGTGGGTCTGCCAGAAAATATAGCCACATTTTGCAGGATTAGATCTCATACAATACACCCTCTGCTAGCACTTCCACTGCTCCGTTGATCTTTACATATGCTTTTGAAATTACTTGGTTACTTAAGTGCATCCACCAGTTCTAAGAAAAACAACATCTATTTTACGTGCAGCCTGCTTAAGCAATTTTTCCAGCTCAACTGCTCTCCCCAAGACAAAGGCCACCTTCCTGGCTGCCTGCCCACCTGCCTGGGCGGGCAGGGCTTCCCGCCCTGCTGTGTGAACTGGTGGCACTGCTGGCACCCTGTGCAGCTTCTGGGCCAAGATGAATGGGGTTGATAGTCTACAGTAAACATCCCTTTTCCTATTATTATCACAGGCTGTATCACTGAGCACTCAGCTGCAAATTTCAAAATAACTTGAAGTAAATGTTTTCTGTCACTATTATGAGCGCATAGGAGAGCAAAATTGCAAGCAATATGAAGTGTGCTGCTTAACATACCAAACTCAACAGGCCAGGGTACTGGCACCTGCCTTAGGCAATGCACCACAGTAGTTATGAAACTTCTGAGACTTCCACACAAAATAGCATAAAAATAAGGGAAAATAAAGGGTGTGTGAGAGTCTCCTTTGCCTTCTTGCTAGTGGTGTTTGTTTCAGAAGAAATAAATCTCAGCCAGAGCTACACATTATATTCATGTATACTTACTTCAGTAAGTACTCAAAGTGTTAGCATTTTAGCAAGAGCTGATACTTTCGAGGGCTTTTCTCAGCCATGCTCTTGGCATCATTCCTGTTTCATTGTTAGCAAGACTTTCTTTCTGTACAGGACTTCTGCCATGATTCATGGGGTTTATATTCGTCTCTCCCAAGGACTAGACGTTGACTGTCAGAATAATTTGATTAGCAATTTAAAGTTTACACCAGCTGTATGCCTTTGTTGTTTTTCTGCTGATGTCTGGATCTCTCCCAAAGCCAGCACTCATTCGCAAGGCACAGGAATGTTGCAGTCTTTGTAATCAACAGCCTCGCAGAGGTGATAAAGCTCTCCTGGCACACAATGATTACCTCCAGCTCCCACAAAGATCAGTGTGAAGCAAACTGATGCCTGTTCTGTCCCTTGTAGACACTCTTGAAAGACAATGTGAGCATCAGGGTCTTTAGTGATGTGGCACTCAAGGACTCAAGGAGGAGGGATAGCTGGGCAGTGCTAGACCATGTGTCTCAGTTCTGTGTTAGAGGTACCTGGTTACAACCTGAAAGGCACAGACTTTCTGGATTCCCTGTGTTTAAACACCCTGTTTGAAACAGCCTCAAGAGAAGTTTTAATTCCTGCCAAGGGAAGGCAAAATATCCTTAACAAGGAGCCCACCAAATTATTTCCTCAGGCTACTATATGTCTTTAAAGCAAGATTTCTTTTGAAATCCCATTTGAGAGCAACCAATGTTAACACACTGTATGGAAACATGTATTCACCTTCAGAAAACACATTATAGAGGTCAAGAACCCACCCTCCTTTTAAGCAACACATGGCAAAAAATTTGGACTTCAGCCAAAACAACCTGGTTTCTCACATTTGCTATCATTCACAATCTAGATAGAGAATATTTATTCTGAGAATAAATCATATAACATTCTAGAACTCTATGAAACAAGGTATGTACTTTATAGGGTTTTTTACCAGTTGCTTTTTCACTTAGGTACAAGCCTAGCACATCTGGCTAAAGTATGTCATCATCCTCCAGATGTTTAGAATTGCTTGAAAGAGCCTTCCCCAAAAATCAGCACTGTGCTTTCAATCACATTGTCATAATTTTGCTTGTTGCCATAGGCAAAAAAATATTTTTCCTATTCACCTCTTTCTAAGAGTGATCTTTACCTCATAAATGCATAAGCACATTAAGAAAATAATCATTGATTTTAAAAAGCCATGAAAGATTTTTAAAGAATATAGATAATATAGACAGCTGCCTAAATAGAAGACAGTATTATGAGCTTATGAAGTTAAAGAAGTCGCTGTTACAACATTTCACTGAAATCATGTCTTTTCTGCACTGAAACACGTATTTGTCTGTCAGCAGGGAGACAGTACCAGAAAGCACAGTTAAACAACAGACATGCACAAAATATAAATACAAACACTGTCTTCACTGTCTTATCCTCTATTCAGCATAATGCAAGTAGTTAACACTGTACCACAGCAGTTAAAAATAGGGAGATAGAGTTTTGGGATTTTGTTTCCCAGAGTACTGCTGCACATTATCAGAAAAAGCTATATGAAATAGAAATCCGTGTAAAATAGCCAAATTACTCATTTTGCAATAAGGTCTACCTGGAGCAAGAAGAATATATATTGTCCAGAAACATAGAGAACAAAATCAATGGGTTTAGCTATAGTTTGCTGATTTAACTACATTTTAAACTCCTAGGAGAATAAATGTATAATGGTTTCAAGTAAGCAGAAACCACCATTGCAAGGATAGGAACTGAGACTTAAACTACTGTAGAAGTGAAGCATTAACAACTTTATAGTGTTATTTTAATATATTTTAGGTACTTTTGGCTTCCTAGCTATTTTCACTGAAGAGAATTAAGGACTGTAAAAACTGCTGTTTTGTTTCATTATCACACATTTAAAGGTAGTGCTAGTGTTTTTGAGAATGTCACAAAAGTAATTTCAATCACAGGAAGTGTTGGTGTTGATAATAGAGCGGATGAGATTCACGCCAAAATAAAGGCACAGAGCTATTCTAACTCTTCAAATGTGTACCCAAGAAACCAAGAGCTTAAACTCAAGGGATAAATCACTTGCAAAAACCTGAACCAGAATTCTTACTGAGCCATGACAGCTCTTGCAGGTTTGGCTGGTTTTATTCATCTGAGGAAGCAGTGACTTTGGCCCTGAAGTCAAACAAGAAGTCCAGCAAAACAATCCAAGAAGTCCAGGTTTCTGCTCTGACCTCAGCTGCTGGAAGCTATCCTCCCCCTATTATTGCTGAGGTTCTTGTAAACTGGGAATCTTATTTCCAGATTCTTCAGTTTACAGGAACTGAACATGCTTGCACTTAAGCTCATCAGTGTAAGATGGCTGGATGTACACAGGCTGGTTTTTTCAGGAGGAGGAAGCCTTCTTTCAAGTCTTCCATGGGCGCATTATGAAAATGGTAGATATACTTTAGGTTATATCATTCTTGCCATCTCTGTGTAATTGCTTCAAGGCATAAAAATTCCTTCCTCTTCAGGTTCTCACAACACACCTGCTTGGATAAACCTCAATTTCTCTGAGAAAAAAAATTGTTCACAGAAACATTTTCCTTTGACCTGGGACTCCACCTTTTCCCTGAGGCCAACTGGCAAGGCCATGTCCTCCTCAGCTGTTCAAGCAACGCCCAGTAATCATAACTACAAAACAACTGGTTATTTGGGCTGATGGAGGTCTCTAGTGGAAAATCAGCAGAAACACAAGTTCATCTCCAAAATTCAAGATAAGATCAGTTCAACAGGAAAAAAAAAAAAAAGGCACTTCCCCTTCACCCATGAGGGCAGACAGACGAAACTTTTTGCTAAACAATTTGCTCCGCAAATAAAAAAGAACTTGGAGAATCATCTTCCTGGGCAGGGTGAAGCCTTTGTGCACATCAGAGCAGAGGTGTGATTGGGAAGAAGAAACACCCATTGTCATCTTACTCTTGGCAAGAAATGGTCAAAGAAATATTTCTTTGAAAAAAAGCCAAGAATTTCTGGATTTCTTAAAAATGCTGTAACTTATGACCAGTAGCTCTACGCTGCCGACTTCAGCTCATATAAAATAATTTCCCTCATTGGAAAAGGTAATATTATATTTTAAAAAAAGGTGAACAACACTATGTACATGAGAAACATTATGCAACTATATAAATTACCTTGAAATTGAGCTTGCTAGTAATTTTCTTAATGGCCAAATTGCTTAGAAGCAACACATAAACATAAGCATAATCATGGTTGACAAACTCACCAACAGAGTGTGGCTAAGCATAGCAGTCCTGCTTGGGAATTGCTCTGTCAGCAGGTGCAGGTGGATGTTCTACCTTCAGGTCCAGGTGGACATCACAGCAACACAGAAAGTCAGTCAGCTGCCACATGCTGAACAGGCCTACAGGAGGAAAAGAAACCCCAAACCACACATGTCTCTGGCCTTGACTTTCTTTTTGGAAAGTCATGTTATTTACCAAAACTTGCTGATTGATAAGAAAGAATTACACTGTAATTTACAACTATAAACCATACACATTCACCTGGGAAATAACTGCTCACTGAAGATAATTCTATTAGCACAGCATGCTTCATCCCAACATGGGCAGAAATTTCAATTGCACAAAGAGTCGTGTTCAGAGTATCCAGCAGGTCCAGAGAGCTCTTCAACCAAAGTCAGTGCAACACACCACCCACGGGGATACACAGGAAAATGTGACCCTTTCTACAGGGACCACAGCATGTTTCATCTCCTATTTGATCCAGCATCACACTCCAAACATCTTGACACTGAAAATCAAATCACCTTTTAGTTAACCAAATATTCACTCTGGGCCAGTATTACTGGTTTAGCACTGAAATCCACATTAATCTGTTTTACAATAAAAAAGAGTATACGTGTACATGGTTATACCAATATAATGAAAGTGTTCTATTAAAGTAGTCTGAGGAAGGTAAGAAATACTTCCCTGTTACACATATAGTCAATTACGCACAGAAAAATGGAGGTTGGGAAGTTGGATACTCTATTCTGGACATTCCCTATTGCATGGTGTAGTTCTTATGCAAGTCAAAGTAATCCAGTAATGTCACAGGAATTAGTGGGATTGTATAGTGTAACAATGGTGGACAAAAGAGAGTTCATCACTCTGCTATAAACAATTTTTCTTAAAATGCTCTCCTTGTGCCAAGTTCCTTTCAGTCACGGAGGATTTTGCCAGTAACAGAAATTGATTGTAGATGAAAATATTAGTTTCCTTGCTCCCTATGATCCCAAATTCCATATGGGCATAAAATCTTATATAGAATCAAGCAAAAAATTCACAATGAGCAATTTCTCTCCCTAAATATCTTCCAATAGGATGTACTTTCCTCCTTGTTATTCAAACACGGAGCTTAAATATTTCTAATTGTATTATGTCACCTTTCAATCTGTAACTGGAACTTGAGAGTTGTATACTCTTGCTACCTGGCCACTGGCCTCTTAAATCATGTTTTTAGGTTTAATTTCCCAGTAGAGAGGTACGCAAAAAAATCACGGGGTAGGAGTTATGTTTATTTGTTTAATAAACACAGAAAGAACAATAATAGAATAAGCCATTCCCCTCTCTATCCAGTTACCCCTGCACAGCCCAGCTCTCCAGTGTCCCCCAGCCCTTCCCAGCTGGCTCCCACCCCCAAATGTGCCCAGGGTTCATTGCCTCCCATTGCCACAGTTACCTGCACCCTGGGGACGAGGAGGCTCAGCTGCATCTGCCCTGGCAGGAGCTGCCTACAACCAGTCATGAGTGTGACTTTGGCCCTCCTGGACTTGGAAGGAGATTACTTCCTACTGCTTCAATGAAGGCTTATGCAATACACTCAGGGGTCCTCACATTCCCTGGAAATTAATGTGAAGGAGGTGTGAGCACAGCTCAGAAAAATTTATTATAGTTCTCTCTAGACTTTGTAGCAGTGCTTTTCCAATATTCCCATTACTTCAAATAAAAGATCATTGTAAAAACTTTGACTCCATTTTAAAAAAAATATCATCTTTAGCTACCTATGTATTTACAATAAAACTCACAAATTGATTTTTTACTCCAGGATTCCCTTCAGGACAGAAACTTGGCTTTAATTTCCTTGAGTTTTAAGGAGCTTCAGTTTTATAGATGTTCTGTGGACCCTCTATGCAGAGATAAAGCCTTATTTTATCTGTCCTCGTATCACCCTACAGACTTGATTTAAAACACAATGAAGTGTTACTGTACCAACAAAATCACTGCTTTGCAAAATGCAATGCTTACAGCTATTACAAGAGGTGCTAAAATCTGGTTTGCACTGTTCCATTTTATTACGAGTACAGATTGGTGCAGTGCCCCACTTTCAGTCTGCTGAACAGAAACACCTCTTATTTAGCAACAGAAAGATGTCAATACCCTTCAAAAGGGAAAAATAAACAGCAAAAATATCGTTTGCTATTTCCAAGTACCTAGATTAAGAAGCAATTACTTTTCCAGATATTAAGGGGACCCCAGTTAGGAATTGCCTTTAAATACCCACTAAAAAAAAAGACATCAAAAATTATTTATCATTGCTTTTCTCAAAGGTTTGTTTGTTTTTTTTTCTTCCTAGATTGAAATAGCTAGTGACCACTTACAGAGAAGGAGAAACCATATCTTTAGTAATGTCTGGTTCTCAAAGATAAAATATGAGAAAACCTGAAAATTCAGTGTTCATCTGAGGTTTAAAAAAACAGAAGTGCTGAAATGTGATTGCTCTCAGTCACAGGACATATTTGAAGTAACCCATTGACCCTAACTCGACCCCAGACCCTCACTGATTTTCCTTTCTCAGTGCTGGAATTTTTGCAGAGAACTGGTCTTTAAGAAAAGCCAATTAAGATTTTTAGGGCCATCACTCATGCTGCCAGATCCTGGTGTACCGGTGGGAGACAAGACTGCCTCCTGAGGCTCACAATCACCCTGCCCAGTCTTCCTCCCTCCTTCTGCTGGTGGAGGGGTTTATATGTGGGCAGATGGGCCTGGCATTAATGTCTGCTGCTCCGAATGTCCCACGCAGTGTTCCTGGACACTGTGGGGGGCAAGGGAGCAGCAGCCACTGTGCTCTGCAGCAACGTGGGGCAGAAGAGCAGCAGTGCCCCTGGCAGCAGTGACCCTTCCACGGGCAGGGCACCCCAGACACCATCTGCTGTCCCCAAGACCTTGTGGGCACACTGCCTCAGATGTCTCACTGCCCACTGCTCAGGTGCTTTCAAGTGCACAAAATCCACTTCACTTTGTTGTTAGGCAGATTTTGCCCCAGCTGCTAAATCCCCGATTCTGGAGACATAAGCACTGCTTTGCATACTTGTGGAGATGAAGGAAGGCTTGCAGGGAAATCTATCCTGTTGCAAGAGCTTTAGGAGCAATCAACCAGGCAGACCCAGGTGCATGGCAGAGTATCTTCAGAAGAGCTGAATATCTGCCCCAGACTGATTTTAGCTATGCTGATAAATATCAGGTGAAAAGGTGGGTGCAGGAGTTAAGAAACAAAGGTATGTGTTTTGCAGCATATGTTGCAATTTTGAGCTTCATGAAGCAGGAAGAGGGAGAAACATCTGATAATAGCAAATGCCCTGAGGACAAAGACACTATACATTAATATTATGGGAACTGTTCAAGACAGTATTTAGTGTGTGCTAAGAACTGGCCAACTGGCAGACTTTTTCCTTTTGTTAATCTGCATTAGAGAGGTGCTCTGTCGAAAAAAAGAGTTAAAGAGAATATGGAAAAACAACTGTGGGACAGGTATTTCAGTGCCAGAGGCTGGATGGTGGTGAGCAAGAGTGGTGGCGGGGACATGGGCAGAGGGACCAGGGGTCAGCATGGCAAGGGCCTCTCTGCTCCCAAGGGATGGTTCACACAGTGCAAACTGGTTTGTGCACTCTGCAGAGGAACCCAGCTCCAGGCCAAACTGGCTTGGGAAACAGGTCAGTGCATCTCCACTTAAGTCAGATGACTTTCATTCCCCACAGCAGTGCCAGCATTTTGTGACCCGTGTCAGTGAGGTTACTGTAGGACTGCACTTCACAGCACCACAGCTCACAAACTCTGTGTGCCTGCACTAATTGGGTCTCCAGCTTCCATGCAGCTAACAGGTGATGGTACACATGCATTAACCATGTGGTCTGATTAAACAGCCCAAGGTCTTCAGAAATCATTATTATAAAAGGCAATGCATTAAAGGTCTTCTCCTGTCTTCTCACCCCTTTTCTGTTCTTTAAAATCTTACCTGGAGATAAGTGCAAAAGGCTTCTTTGTACAATGTCTGTGTGTGTTTTAATGAGTGAAGAGTCACTTTGTGCACAGTCAGGTTCTTGTGCCAGGTTCCCAGGGAGGCAAGCATGGTGGTGTCATCATCACTGTGAAACTGGAGGCGAAGATGTCAGGCAGAGCTTGTCAGGACATCTTCTGAGGTTTTACTGGGAAGCCTTCAGGGTGAAGAAAATTGGAAGTGACCTTTATACAGAATTACTACAAACACAAGTAGGCTTAGATGGAGAAAAAAGTTCAGGAAAAGGTTTCTGTTAGGTTTTAGTCATATTTCAAGCCAAGTAAAGCAACTTCATTTCCCTAAGAAAGCACTGCCATATGGAGCAGGATAAAAATGTAATTTAGTCAGCAAGAATTATTGAATGTTATAGCAGAAAACAGTAGTAGGAGTTTGCAATATTATATAGGGTTTTGACTTGCTGCAAACAGGACTGGTTCCTGTTATATTCTACTGTTACAAATTAATAGCTCACTATAAGAAAATAAAGGAAGGGTGGGCCTAAAGAGCAGGAAAGACTCAATGAGCACTAATGAGCTTCAGGACTGTCTCACCAGGAAAGCTGTAGAAACTTCTTCCCTTGAACTTTTAAATAGTTTCAGCCAGTATCCCAGAGGAAATCTCCTTATCCACGCCTTGCAATGATTTAAAGAATGTTTATTTTTCTGAGGAGAAAAATCCAGGGGCATTAAAGAAAAGCTGTCTATGTTGCTAATAAAAATTAGGGTTAAATTTGAATGTTATTGACTTTATTTGACCTTATTTTATTAATTTAATGTCTTACATGAAAAGAAATGAAAAAGTGTATAAACGTATTCTAATACCCATTTATTTTTTCTTCTTTCCTTTCTTTAAATACAAGCAGAAAGTAAAATGAAAGCAATAAAATAAGTTCAATAAATTAAAATCTGAAGCCCAAGTGTGGTGTTTTAGTTGTATTTTTGAAAAGCCGTCTATGGACCATTGTTGATGGTTTTTGTACCACAGGTATAGAAACAGTAAAACAGAGGGCAGCATTCATTTGAGGTTTGCTCTGTCCTTTTCATAATAAGGTAAGTGCCACTGCAGAATTCCTTAGATTGATTACTTTCAAGGGAAAATGTGAGGCAGATCCTATAGTGCAGTGCAGGGCCAGTGCAAATCACAACACCTTGCCCACAAGTTTTCTGCAGGAGCACTGCTCTACATCTTTGCGCAGTTGTCCGTGTGGCTGTTCTCACTCTCCAGCCCCTCTCCAGGAGAGGAAGGCTGCCATCTGCTCAGCGTCGCTGACTCTGGGCCCCCGGCCCGTGTCCTGCTGCCCCGGCGCAGCCAAGGGCACGGCTCCCCTGCCCGCTGCCCCTCCAGCTGCCCGTCCTGCCCAGCTCCTCCCGGCTCCGGCCGCCCTCTGCCACGCTCTCCTGAGCTGGGCCTCCTCTTCAACGCCAGCGCAGGCCCCGCTCCTGCTGCCAGGGGAAAAGGGCGAGCAACCGGGAACGGGGAAGGAGAAGGTGTGCTCCCTCTGGACAGCAGCAAGGGCAGGGGAGCAGGAAAGGGGTGCATTCCGCAGGGCCGAGAGAGATGAGGCACAGAGACCTTTAGCGGGGGAGAGAGCTTCCCCGCACAGCACAGGACTGCTCACCACAAAGTGAGGGGGTGAACCTTCATTCTGGCTAGTAAATTATTGCAGGGTCAGTGGATTAAGTACAAAAGTCCAACATTCATGAGTTTGTGCAGTTCCTTACATATCCCATGTTTTGTCTGGGTTCAAAAAGCCCCCGATGACTTTTGTGCCTTAAGCTGCAACCAGATACCCATATCTCTGTTTTTTCAGGTTCAAGAGGATTGCTGCTTTACTGATCAGATTTTTTGACATAATCACGTTCCTGCATGGGATCCAGACACAATGGCATGAAAAAAATGCCTCATCTGCCAGTCTGAAGAAAACATCGCACAGCAACTGGAGATGAGCAAATCCCAACACCCAGCCTTTCACAGGAGGCTGAATGGCATGTTCACAGTAAGTACGTTTTTAATGCCCTCTTCCCTCCTTCTCTTTGTAAGTTGTTTGTTTGTTTTTAAATACAGGGGTGTCAAGTATTTGAATCATGAACCTACCTGTTGGCAGTTGCGGTTGGCCCAAAGTAGTTTTTCTGTCACAATTGGTCTGACTGTGGCCTGAGACAAGCTCTCCAATGCTGCAAAAAGGCAGCTGAGAGCTGAACAGGAGGTCTCAGCACCACCTAAACTACAGCTCCACAGTACCCGTGATCATGGGGGTGGGTTAAATTTGGTAAGAGAACACAGTAGTGATGTTTGTTGTTTGCGTAATACTTACAATTATCTACATTAATTCAATAGCCTTTTTGTCTTTTCCTTTCTACACTTGTTCGTATTACAAAACTCCATATGTGTTCAATTAATACTATTCATCTCCTTTCAGTTTAGAGAAACAGGATCCTTTTGATCAGAATTAAGAGGACTGTGTGTTTGGGATTGTCCAAGGATGTGAATCCAAACCTAGACACATTTAACCAAAATTGTTTAGTGCTACTGTGTACTCACACACTCCTGTGCTTCTGTGTGGTCATTTCCTTCCTTTCTTCCATCCATTATATACCAAAAGTTCTAATCACAAAATAATGTTCAAATAACCAATTTTTTTTTTTTAATGTAGAAAAAGTCAGGTTTAGTAAGGTCTTAAGCAATTTGACTTATTAACATTTCCTCAAGAGACTGGAGATTTCTTTCTTAGCTCAAATATTGAAATAAACTCTCACATTTTCTTGAGTTTATAGTTTTCCGACCTGGCAATTTCATCCAGACAAACTAAAAGAAAATCCACTCATAAAATTCCTTATGCAATATTACCAGGTCAATAAATGCCCCAAAAATCCTATTAGCATAGGGAAGACTGCAGAATCTCTTTTTTACCTTGCCTTAAATTTGGGCAGGAGAGATAAAATGGTCAAACAGGTGGAAGTTACCTTCCAGGTATTTGGAAATGAAAGGTGACGCATCTGAGAACTTTCTTACAATCAAAGACAAACACCCACTCAGTGGATTAAAGGCAGGTGAGATGGAGGTAGAAAGATATTTGCAGCAGGTGTTGCTATGCTGCTCTCTGATGACAGGTTTAAAATGCAAAATACAGACAGGTGACTAATTCTAGAACCCAAGTGACAGAGCAGAATTTTAGAAATGAGTAGAAGAATGTGCTCTACGCCAAAAAAAAAATTAATGTCATGATATCACAACGTAATCCATATCAAGGTTTATGTGAATAAATAAATACACGTCTGTATGGTGTCTTTGCTATTCAGGCTTAGGATGAAGGTCATGCAAGTTCTACCATGAATAAATTGTTGTTATATTTTATTGTAGTGCTGTAGGAGGGGGAAGGTGAGGGTTCAAGAAGATCAGTAACAAGCTGATGTGAATGCAAGACTTGCCTTTTGTTCCCCTGCCTCCAAGGAGACCAAAATGGAGGGGGTCTCAGAGGAGAGTGGTTCCATTTACACCCAGCAAGGTCAAAGGCAGTTAAATGGAAAGGGAAGGCCTAACTGATACGCTGAGTATATTTGCATATTTATATGTTTTTATTATTAGATTAAGGAGGTATTTCTGACTAGGAAAAGAGAATTCTTCTTGCAAAAAACATTTTCATATACACAGGCCAACTTCTAACAAATCACGAACAAATATGTCACCTCTACCAAGTTACTAAAAGTTGTCCTCAGACCAAATTTGAAATTATGCACTCACTGTCTGACAGGTACCAACAAGTAACTAATTTTCATAGCTTATTCCTTGAAGTTTCTTCCAGGGATGGGCAGATACAAAAACATATCCCTACAGTTTTACCATTATTGCAAGCAAGTTGGGGGGAAAAAAAGACTTGGTATAATCAGAGCACTGGTCAAAGGCAACAGGCACAAAACAAATCACACTTATCTCTGTTTAAATTACCCCTTTCGTTGTGTCTGTGCTGTACAGCCTCCATGCTGACTCATGCCATTACCTCATGGGAAACTTCTCTGAAAAGTGATGAGCAGTGCTTCTGTGATGTACATACATGGTGTCATTAGCTGTATCTGACTTTGCAACTGCTGTTATCCTAATGAGATAGATGGAACTAAATTTTCTGAGATATACTGAAATAGCCACCAGTACAGAGACAGTATCAAAGAAACTTTTGAGGGGGAAGAATAAAAAACCAACTGTGGCATTATTTTTCATGTTGTGTGATTATGATGAAGAAGAGGAACTGGAGAATTATTTTACCTTGTCTCTCTTTGCAACTCTTCTGTTGACATGTTGTATGTTTATTTTCAGCTTGTAAATACCACCTTTTCTCAGTGTTCCATTATTTAAGGACAGCTAAACAAACTGTGTACAGAAATCTCTCGTGAACTTCCTGGGGTTAGAGTTTTTCTTTGCTTGGCTCTCATCTCAATTCCTGTTCTTTCTCTTTCCCCTGCAGAGCAATCTTTCCTCTTCTGGAACAAACCTTGTGAGATCCTTCTAGCTTTACTTCCAGCACAGGCCAGCAGGAACCACCTTTCCCCCGGCCCTCAATTAAGGTAAATTCATTTTCAGCCTTCCCTGCAATACTGACACGGGCAGAGGAAACTCTGAGGCTGCAGCTTTGCAGCACTGTGAACACTGGGTTTCAGTACTCAGTTTTCCTTTCCACAGAAGTATGCTACTTGCAGCATGAGATCAGTTAGCTGTTCCTGACAGAGCATGTTACAGTAAACAGGCTCTGATTTCATCATGCAGGCTTCCCAGCATTTTTTCAGCTGGGAAACAACTGTGAGAACAATGGAGGATACGTCGCTGACAATAGGTGCAATGTCATTTACATTTCTGACAAGCTCTCAGCATTGCTTTATTTCAGCTGAGTTCCTGCCTCCATTATGTGACTGCAATGTGCCTGCTGAGAGATGAAATGCTGGCTCCTTGACAATAGCCAAAGAGGGATACACCCAGTATTGGTTGAACACAAGGTGACTTTCCCAGCTTATAGAGGCCTGGGAAAAGACATGAATAATGCTGGTGTAAACCACAATATCCAAAAGGTATTGAGCTTTTCCTCACACACATGCAACAAAAATAAATAATGGCCAGGTGGCTACTGCTGGTGCACATAATGACACATAAGCTTGTAGACCAAGTCTTTGAATGTTGCTGGAGAAGCTTTCTGGGGGTGCTTGGGATTCTTCTGTTCATGAGCAAACTCTTTGCACTTCTCACGCAATGGTTTACAGAATACACTCTGCTTTACTGCTGTCCAGACTCCTGTAGCCCTCTGCTGGGAACCCGTGCATTTGCAAGACAAGACAATGCCAAATCTGTTTTCTAGGGAGTTAGAGCAGGTTCAGAGACCACACAGAGCAAGTGTGGTGCTGGGCAATAACTGTGAGAGCCCTCTGTTGAAGACCCATTCACCAAGCAACTCCACCAGGAAGATGGGATTGCTCATCTCCCATTTCACAGCCCCATTATGCATGTTCCTAACTAATTTCAATGGAGGATCATGAGTAATCAAGCACAGGAAAAAACTCTAAGCAGATTATCACAACTCCAGTACCTCAGCACAACTGCTCTCTCACTTACCTTGTGAATTTACATTGTCTTTTCAAGGTTTGCACGGCTATTTTTACAGGCTGAACATATTCCTTAGCACCTACACAAGAGCATATTCCATTGTTCAGCTCAGCTTACAGCAGCCCATCCTCCCCACCCCAGGTTATGTGTCAAGACTGATGTCTCTGTACAGCAAACCCATAATAGGGCTAGTTATTATATTGGGTATAAACTGTCTCTTAATCTGGGCTCCCAGGGAGATCTCTGAGCCCAAAATATGTCCTGCACCACTGCAGGCCATCTGTAAACTGTGCTCAAGCAGCTAAATTGCAGCTCATGTCAGTCTTGGCAGCCCTGCTTTCCAGTGTGTTGCATTATTAATTTTCAAAAATATTTTTCTTGAAAAAAGAATAAAAGAATTGCAGAAATTACCAGGCTGATATCTCAAAACCTTTCAAAACAGAAAAATAAACCAACTGCATGCTCTTCATGAGAACAAATGCACCAAATATTTAATGTGCTCAGAGAGCTCTTCCTAAGACTTCGGGAGATGGTGAACTACTCATTAAGAAAAAGTTGCAATAATATTACTAACTCCAAAACAGGGACAAGATTCACAAGGAGGCAAAATCTGTTGTCTTGTAGACTGATACTTTCTGCTGTCCAAACTATAAAGCTATTTTTCTTCCCCTTGTAAACCACGCTGATTTTATGCTGTCACATCCATAACCACTACCTTTAACTGACACAGTGAGCCTTCTGTGCCTCTTGCTGCTCCCCACCAGAGTTTAGATCACTGTTGGATGCCCCCTGCACTGACCCTGCCTCAAAGCTCACCCCGTGTCTCAAAGCACAGCAGCAGCTTAGGCCAGACTTTGAGAACCAATGGCTCGTTGTAAACTGCAGGAAGACACCTGGTTCAAAGATAGGTTCAGGGATATATTTCCTCTATGTACTTTTGCCAAGTGCAGTGCTCACCAGCAAAAAATCATGGGGTTCAGTGCAAGTGGAGATTTGGAAGTTGCAGACAGAAGTTCAACAGTCCTGACTTCTCTTTGCAGATGAAAGAGAGACCTGTGTTTGTACTGCATATTGGTGAGATAATTTTATGATCATAGGAAAGTGTAGAAACCTGGTATAGACATTCCAGTCATGAGTTCAAAAAAAACCAAACCCAAACAGACAACACTGCTGCCTTGGAGGTCCTTCAAAATCACTCCTCTGTGAAACATAAAGTGTTACGTGAGAGTTTACTTCTGGGATCTAAAGCATGTTTTGGATGTGTGTGTGTGAGAAATTCCCTACTTCCAAGAAGGAGAGGCCAGCTGGGTCTGCCTGCATATCACAGAATCCTTAAGGTTGGAAGAGACTTTTAAGATCATCAAGCCCAGCCATTAACACAGCACCACCATATTCACCTTGAAACCATGTCCTCAAGCGCCGCATCCACAAGCTTTGTGAACACTTCCAAGCGTGGTAACTCCACCACTTCACCAGGCAGCCTGTTCCTATGCTTGACAACCCTTCCCATGAAGAAATTCTTCCAAATGTCCAATCTGAACCTCCCTAGGCCCAACCTGAGGCCACTTCATCTTGTCCTGTCTCTTGCTACGTGGGAGAAGAGTAGCACCCACCTGGCACAGCCTCCTTTCAGGCAGGTGTGGAGAGAGATAAGGGCTCTCCTGAGCCTCCTTTTCTCCAGGCTAAACATCCCCAGCTCCCTCAGCTGCTCCTCTCAGGACTTGTGCTCCAGACACTTCCCCAGCTCCCCTGCCCTTCTCTGGCCTCTCTCCAGCACCTCAATGTCCTTCTTGGAGTGAGGGGCCCAGAGCTGGACACAGCACTCGAGGTGTGGCCTCACCAGTGCCCAGTACAGGGGACAATCCCTGCCCTGCTCCTGCAGGTAATCAGAGACCCAAGGGAGAGAGAGGGGACAGAGCAGTTCCCCATCTGCAGATGGCTAAGGGTGGCTGGAGGAGGGAGAGCAAGATGCTTGTTCAGCCACAGCCTCTGCAAAGCTGAGGACTGTGAAATGGATAGACTTCAGGAATTTGTTTTGCATGTCATCCTGAATTATGTTGCCCTTTTTGCCTGCTTAATATTATCGGTTAGGACAACCAGTTTATATTGTGAGTGAGGAAAATTAGGCCCCAAGGCATAAAAAAGTTTACTTTTTCTGAATTGTTCAGCAACATGGTCAATGGTCTAAGACAATGATTTATTACAAATTGCTAAAAATTTTAACCCATTGCTTGTGATTTTCTAGGATGCATATGTAGCACAGGTAGAAGAACTTCAGATCAAAAAGACAGGTAATTCATTTTCTTTCAGTTTTACTCAAAATTTTGAGAACTTTGCAAACTCTGAACAATATATTTGCGGATCTGATTTTTTTTTCACAATCTTGCCATCCTATCCCAACTGAATATGCTGGTAAAGGACAAAAAGTGCCTACTTTTCATAAGAAGCATCTCAGTGCATTAGCATACCTTCATGGCTTCTGTAACTTTGATATTCACTGAAAGAGCAGCCTTTTAAAATGCTTTGGGGACCTTGAAAAATTCTCCAAAACCTTCTAGAGTCAGATGCTGAGTGGCTTTGCTCTGACCTTATGCTTTCTTTGCCTGTCCACCTAGCATTGCCAAAGAATCAGAATTACAAAACGCAGCACCCAGCTGCAGCTAACACTTAGCTGTAAAAGCAGTCCTAACGTTACCACAATGTGCAGGAGACATCTCCAGCCATCTGGTTTCGTTTCTGCTTCTTCCTTAGTGATGACTTCACTTAGTCTCTTACTATGAGAGAAAAGGTGGAGCAAAGCCTCCAAGTGGAAATTTATTGCTCTGCTTCTAATTTAGGAGATCTCCTGTTCAGATAAAAAGCTTGCTCTTCCAGAAAAGGTTTACTTAGTAAGAGGTTTCTGACATGGCTCAAAGGAAGAAATGACAATGTGTAGGAGATCACCAAGAAAAGGTTGATTTAAAATGTTTTTCTTATTGCTGGATAATTGCATGCCATTTCTGTCTCCAATAATAAAATTTGTTAATTGTATCTCTGAGTCACTGTACTTTGCAACTCCTACATGTTATAAATATAATACTCTCATTTGTAGTTATTTATTTTTATAAACACCAGGAGTATGCTGCACAGAAGCCCTTGCGTATTTTCAGGGGTTTCACTTGCAAAGCCACATTCTTTTGATTACCTGCATTCCCCTCACTTGGTATTGCTCATCACAGCTGGGTTGTTTATAGTTTCTGATTAGTAGAACTTGACTCAGGACAATTGCATTCTTAGAATATGAAGATAAATTCTTTCATCATAGCAGAGATTCATCTGCATGAATGCCATTGATGTGATGCCGCTTTTCATTAATAAGCAAATTAAAGTCACAACCCACATACATTCCAAGTGCTGGTTATCTGAACATGATAAACTCTGATGAGGACTCAGTGCATGCTACAGTGAAAATATATGATGCAGAAAATCTTTTCTCTTGTCTGAAAAGAAGCTAGTTAAAATTAACAACCCTTGTTCATGGCATATACCTTTTACTAATACAGGCTATATTGAGTAATAAGAAACAATTGCTGAGCACAGAATTGCAATGCAGAATGAGGAAAACAAAAAGGAAATAAAGAGTTTTTTGATCTCAGTGCAGCAAGCAGGTACAAATCAGTACACAACCTCTTCTGAACAACATGAGTTTGCTGTGCTACAGAGAAAAGGTGCAAAGTTCATAGAGGCCCCAGGCAAAGACTGCAAGCAAGCTCTTTGCACTTGCATGTTGTTGACTTGCAGTGATGCCTGCCAGCCTGGGGAGACTCTTGCACTGCTCAGACTCACAGCCCATAAATGGGGTTTCTGCAGAGGAACTGGTGCTGGTGGTGCTGGTGTGATTAGTGAATGGATAACAGCTCTCGAGACAGAAGAGGAAACACCACCAGCAGGTCTAGCAGAGCTGCAGAGGGCACATGTTCCTGCAGTACTCAGAGGAGCCCAGCTCTGCAGTCACCTGGCTCTGGAGCTGTCAAAGGGCATCAGTGAAATCACAAAAGAAAGTGCAGGCCTGGGCACAGGGTGATGTGTAATTTGGGACATGCTGTCTGAGAGATGTGAAATCCTTGCTAGAGATTTCTTTTGTCAGTGATGCAAATATAGTCATCTACCTTCGTGCATTTTTCTTTCATTTTTAAAAAGTCCCTGTGCAAAACTATAGCCATAAACTCAGTCCTACTTCCTACTTCTTGTCCTACTGATATTTACAGCCCAAATTTGGGGTGTTCTACCTGCCCGTCCGTGGTGCTGGATGCACCATGAACTGTCTGACCATGGCAGACCTTTTGAGTACCTGTGTAGTCCATCCCTGTTGCCACACTAGTTGCTGTGACAGACTAGAATTGGCAAAGCAGGGTTTCTCATAAAAACTCTACTATAACCATATCAGCTGGGAGAGAAGTAGATCATGAGAGATTAAATCCATGGGCAGATGGAACACATGACAAAGTAAACAAAGAAGTATGGTGAGGGAAGAGAGACATGTCATGGAATAAATAAGAGCTGTGCTGTAACAGCTCTGGGGAAATAAACAGGTAAGAAACTTAGTAGAGATAAGGAAACAGCTAGGGAAATTAATAGATATGCCTTGGGAGATGAAAAAAATTGTCAGATCTTCTAAGAGAAGAGCTTGGGAAGGTAGTAATGCCAACTCTGTTGCGGGAGGATGAGAAACAGCAGGCCAAGATAAGCAGCAAGAAAATGAATACCAGGAATAACCAAAAGACAATGCCAGGCTTGAATAACAAGCCAAGTAAGACAACAGAAGTACCAAGAGCCTGAGAAACAACCTTCAGGAGACAATTAACCTGAAAGCCATCTCATGAGAGCCAGGAGCTGTGGTTTGGAGATCAAGACATAAGATTCTTTCTTCAGGTCACTCTAAAACTGAGGCATTTTCTGGTATTGAAGGTCTTTGCCTGGGTTTCTCATAGTAAGCAGATGCCAATTTTATCTGCTTCTACAATATGTATGTTGCACATGCTAGATTACAAGCAGTAGTAGCTTTCAGAGTAGTTGGTGGAAACTATCCAAAGCTGCTTAGAATTATTATGAAATCACAGCCCTTAGTCAACCCAATGTAGGCTCTAAAACTATAAAAATCATACAGAAGGTTATATAAGGAAATACAAAATACAAAGAACACCTGCGGAATTCATAATGATCTGAGGGTACATGCGTTTCTCTTCTCCCCTTCTCACTCTTCCAGGGGTCTTGGTGGCAATCCTAGGATGAGTTTTCTATCAGGTGGTTTCTCTTCTCTTCTTTGGCATGGCATACCATGGCAAGGGCCCAGAAAGAAGACAAAATGCTCACAAGTCCCTCCTGCATTACTGTCCTTAGCTGCCACCCTGCACTCAGTGACCCATCACAGGCAGAAAATGTAAACATGGGAAGAGAGGGAAGCTGAAAGGAGCAAACTCACCTCTGCTCAAGCAAGTATGCATGAGATGGTTATTTCCCTCTACCACAGGGTCTTCATCTTGGGAATCACCATCTCACCTCTCTCAGAAGGACTGTATCTTTCAGATTTCCTTGTGATTTTTCTATTTCCTGAGAATAGGCCTTTCCCTAATCCACCCACCAACAGAATTCCCTGGCCGTTTTTTAGACTGGGAGCCATCACGGAGCCCTGTCTTTCTGCAGACAATTTGATGGCCTCAACCATTCCTCCTGACCAAAAGGACATATCAATGTGCACCTGTGTAGCATTCCTCCTTTACACACTTGGGGTGTAATTCTGTGCAGCCTGTGAACCCTGCAAAGTTTTTCAGCCCAGTGCAAAGTCTGAAGGTCCCCCCTTTAGAAGGAGAAGCTCTGTTTATCCTACAGATGGTCAGAGTCCACAGCAATCACACATCCAGTGAAGCCCCCCTTGGTAAGACACCTTTCACTTACTCCAAAGCGTGGCTAATTTTGGACGTGTTTGGTGCTTTTCTTGGTCCCTTATGTGATAGAGCCTCATTAGGTGCTTTGATCTCAAGATGCTATCCCAGACAACACTGAGTGTGTATGCAAGGAAGCACAAGGGAGGTCCCTTCATTAAGAGATACACTAGGACACAACAGGCTTTTCTACGTTTGCAGCTTTCCCAGGAGACAGCTCGTGCTCTGCCTCTCCAAAGGTCAGTGACTAAGCAAGTGATTTTCTGGCATGGCACTGGGACAGGGCATTTCCTCTGCTTTTGATTTCATAAGATCTAGATCTATTAGACTGGATTTACCAGGCAAATGCAAACAAATACTCCTTTGTGGAAAGCTGCACCTCCTTCCCAACGCCAAAACTTTCAGTGATTTCAAAGACAAATATTTAGAATGTGCCAGCAAAATCTTTGCTATTGGCTTAATAACTACACTTAAAATATCTGCAATGAAAGCAACACCTTCTCGTCCCTATGCCTATGTGGGTTTAGACAGAGGAACAGAAAAGTTTCACCACCTCTTCTCTGTTATTTGTCATTTTCTGTATTTTTCACTCACAGCAGTAAAATGAAAAACATTTAGTATGTAAATTAATGAAGTGGCAATGTGAGTAATTTTACACCCTTATATTTTGAACATATTAGTACAAACTGGATATTAGCATCAGCTGGTGAGTCAGCTCCTCTGAGCACAGGAAGAATTGAGAACATGTTCAACATAAAAATTTCTGTCATTCCTATTAAAATGCAAATATTTGTTCAGAAAGCCTTATGATTAATTGGCATTAAGATTGCATTAGATAAAAAATGAGTCAGACTGCTAGAATACCAGCAGAATAAGGTCTCTTTGATTGTTTTTTTTTCACCACCAGGAATGTATTTTAAAATCATTCACTTACTTGGCCTTAAGACACTACTTCATCTGCCCCACCACAATGGCTGTGACAGTAGCCAGCAGTCAGGGCTTAGGAACATGATAAATAGGGCAAGGAGCGTGTGACCTTTCTGCTGATATATCTTCTCAGCTTCTCTCAGTTAGTGATTTAGGAACTTGTCAAACTGGAAGTTGTGCCAGTGATGGACTATGATCTGTGAAGCTGCCCAAGTTGTTTTTTAATTCACTCATGCTTTTAACAAATCCATTAAAACAGATACTTACTTTTGATTATATATATATTTTGGAGAGGTACTTTCCATTTCATTTAGTTATAACTTTTTACCTGACCCTATCAATTTCTTGCATGGTGGGAAATGATGATTTAATCACCTTCTCTGAGACATTGCTGCATTTTGACACTTCTACCAGACCCTCCACAGTTATGTGGGACCTGTTATTATCTGAGATTAAGTTCCCCACTTTATTTCTCCTCAGACAGAGGCAATTCTATATGTCTGTTCAACTTTGACAACATTCTCAATCTATCTTCTACTTCTATTGCTGCTTCTCTGACAAAGAGTGACCAGGTTTCCATGCAATATTCAAGGCATAGAGTGGCTTTTTTTCTTTTTCCTTGTTATTCTTTATATATTTGTTAATATCTGAGGACACTCACAGTTAAGTTACTGACAAAGCTAATAGCTCTGTGTGGAAACATCCCCTGCTTTCTCTTATACCATATAACTAGAAGAGAGTATTCATTTCTAACATTAGTACCAGGGGGCTAACTCCTAGTGAAACAATGCTTTCAATAAAATCTTTCTAGAGTGCTAATTTAGATGCTGCTGCAAACTTATAACAAAAGCTATTTTTCTCCTATGTGCATTATTTCATACTTTCTAGCATTAAATTTAATCTGCCCTTTTATCATCTTGTTTTTCAACAAAAAACATCTTTCTGAAACCCTATGCCATCACCTTACGACTGATCTGTCCTAATAACTATGTGTAATCTGCAAACTTTGCCAACTCACAATTTATCCTCATACCTGATCATTTAACAGCACGCTGGTCAATACATGTGAGTACTGGATAAGCTTGAGGTGGTCCTTCATTCTTCTAGCAATCTTTAGGTGAAAGATGACTCTTTGTTGTTACTACTTGCTTCTTACCTGTTACTTAGTTGCTTTTCCACTCGAAAAAAGCACTTTTGTCCTGTGAAAACTTGAGTGCACTATTGGTCAAAAAAGAACCATGTCAAAGCCTTTTTTTCAGAATCCGATTCATAATTTGAATCTACGTATGAACAACTTTTCAGGTCCATAAAAGAGTTCTAGTAGGTTCATGAGGCATTACCTGCAAAAAAAAAATCCTTTCTCCTCCAAAAGGAAGTCAAATATATACATAGTAAATATTTGCTTCCATTATTTTATGATGGTTAATGTTCAGTTCTACTATTTTGTAACAGTTATAAATTTGCAGGGTACAGGTATCAAGTGTTTTGGTATATGTCTCCAAGGATATTTGTCCACACATTTTTTTAAAGACTAGCACCATGCTAATTATCTTCTGTGCCTACTGAACTATGTTTAAGTGACATATTAAGAGTCCTTTTGATCACAGCTTTTCTTTTTTTTTTTTTTTTTTACCATTGGTTTTAACAATGTCTTCTAAAATATTCTTTTTAAAAGTTACTTCTAAATTGACAGGAAAACTCTAGATTCTCTCTTCCTCTAGTGAGAGACTGTTGGGCCAGACCCATTCTCCATGGCCAATACCAGCTGAAACAATTGATCTGGCTTTTCTCTAGTGACACTTTTTCTCCTGAGGGCTCCTTTTGACCCTGGCTATCTGTGGCTAAACAAACTGACTTTGCTCTCCCTCTAATTTAAAAAAAATTAGCACCCCATGATGCTACCTTACTTCTGTCTTGAAATGGGTTGTGTGTACTGCTTGAAAGTAACTCAGTAATTCTTTCTTTCCTTCTGTATCAATTAAGAGAAAAGGTCACCATCTTTTCTGTGCTCCTGTTACCTTGTCTGCCACCCTTCCATTTTAAGGTCGCTGTAATCACCTTAGCTGTTAAACGATGCTGTAAAGCAGATTCTAAAATCATGTGTTTTAGATGTGGAATTTCAGCCCATAGTAATTACACAATGCATTTCCTGCAGCTGACCTTGTACCATATGTTGTACCTCATGACATGTCGTCTTATTTTTCATATTTCTTCCAGCAAGTTTGTGAAATGCTTAGTCTAATTAGTATCACTGTTTGTCCTGAATCTCTAGAGAACTTCAGAATATCTGTGGACAGGTATAAATCTTCATGTTCTACATATTTGCATTATGGAGTGCAAGCTCTTTTTGCTGTGGCAAAAATCAATATGTCTTAAAGGATGAGATAATTCTGTATCAAGGCTACGTAATTTGAATCAGGTATGTTAAGCATGTTAACCAAACCACACACCAAAGAAATAATGATTAAATGTTATAGAGTAATTCCTTCTCAGACAAATTATCACAAGATATCTCACAGCAGTATCACTGAGTTATGAGCAAAAGTGTTCACAGGTAAAGCATCAAACTCTCATTATCACTGACTTTGCTATCAAAGCTTGTCATACAAAACTATGCAGATATTTTAAATGGAGATCAAATGATATTCAAATTCTAGTAACCCAAAGCAATCATCTTAATATTGCTAGGTTTATGTATCTTCTCAAGATTAGAAAGGAAATTTTAATGTACTTTTCATCTTTATATTTTTTTTAATTCCTTGCCAAATCATTTTCTTTCATCATTCATACACACGGCATCATCATTATAGTCAGGTTGTACAAGAGTGCAGAGCTAATTTTCTTCTTCAAAAAACTACGGAGGAGTCATAAAATGCATAGCTACTGTTGTGATTTTTGTGTAACATTGTGAAAAACAATTTCTTGTTCTGAGTTTTGGTATACAGGATCCTAAAATATGTATTTGGAAACGGAGAAACAAATTGTAAAAACTGTACTGAAAAATATGGAGAAGGCAGCAAACGTGAATGACCATTTGGTGTGTGTGGTTGTGGGGTAGTTAGCAGCTCGTTCTTTGCACGGCATGACTGTGTCATTATTTAAAGCAGTTGGTCTGAATATAGTCAGGTCTCCTCTCGGGAGTTTGTTAATGGACTCCTAACAGCTTCTTAGTGTCTTTACTTTCTCCACAATTTATATCTCCCCTGCCATTGCACAGACAGGCTAAACTTCTGCTCTGAGATGCTTAACCTAGAGGCCTTTCTGGTCTGTGTTTTCACTGCCATGGTTTTGGGGTCTGCCTGTGACTGTCACAATAACTCATTAAAGAGAGGCCATGCCACAGGGACAGTTATTTAAACAAGCCTGGCTCGGTGGTTACCACCACTACACGGAGTGGGTCTGCAGGTGGACAGCGCTGCACACCTTCCCCCACAGGTACACAGATGCTCATTTAGGCGATGCCCACACAATGCATTTGAGCCTCAGCCTAATACCCTTGATATTCTAGGTGCAAAGGCAAGTTGAAGGCAGTCAGACGTGCTTAACATGAAGTGCAGTGAGAAAGCAAGAAAACTATGCAGAGGTAGACCTGCCTAGAAAGGCAGACAGTGTTATCTCTCCCTCCACGTCCCTACCTCCATGAATGCTTTAGAAGTGCTGTTTGACTAATCACTCCTTTCCAGGAAGGTGGTGTCAAAAAGTGTTATCTGTTGGGTAGCTGTAAGTGTTTCACACATAAATGAATGCAACATCAGATATGAGAAATGTGAGAGAGTTGCAGAGGGGGGTGGTTAATAAAACATGTAAACCTCTCAGCTTCCATGTTCTCCCTCAAAGATAGTACTATCAGGAATTGGGACAGTCTCATTACTAAGATCAGAATAAAGCCTGTCTGGAGACTATGTAGTGTTATTCATGCTGAACAGGTTTACCCAGCTCTATAAAGAGGGGTTGCAGTCTGCACTTCTCAGTGTATACCTGGTGCAGAATTCTCCTTACCTTTTGAACTTACAAAGTGACAGCACAGCTTACCCAAAATACCCCCATGCAGCTTATCAATAAACTCAGTTCTTAATTAGCCCTCCTTCTATCTCCACTTCTAATACTGACAGATCTTGACTGGGCTTTTTGTTATGACTATTGACTTTAGCCTTTTGAAATACTGCTGAGTGGTGACCCAGAGGGGTGGAGGTGGAATTAGATTCAGCAGCACTTATGCCATCATCTGTTTGGTATGTTACTTCCTTTCACTCTGATGTTGGGAAGATCACACCCAGCCTTCACATTCCTCTTCAACAAGTTGTGTCAAGGAAAAGAGAGAAAGGAAGCTGCCCCACATACCACTTGATATCAGAAAGGAAGGTCTTAATGAGGATGTCAGGATGTAATTTCTACAGAAATCAGCCCTTCCTTTTGTCAGTCCCAGGTCCAGCTGCTATAAACATTTCAACATCATCTTATGGAGTGAGGGTTCAAGAGATAATACTGTATTCTCTGGAGTTATTTAATGTTCTTGGCTTATATATAAAAGGAATGCTGAATTCTTAAACTCAACAGCAGTAATAAAACACCAAGAAATAAATTCAGTAACAAAACTGAAATGAAATAATGGAGTTTTTCTTGGCTGGAATATCAGAGACTATCAGGTGAGGTGATTAAAACAGACAAAAAAAACATGTACAGTAACTTGCTCAGTGTCATATCATACCAGCCCAATCTTAACCAGCTGAAAATAAGAACTGTGTTATATACTTATTCATAAATTTGAGACATGTATATTAGAATTTTTTTATATGCACTTTTTCTATTTTTTGGCAATAGCCATAATAGCAGTAGTAAATAACCAGAAGACAGAATGCCGTGAAATGCACCATCATGGCAATATATTTACAATACTCCTGCTTAAGAAATGTAAAAATAATGTTTGATCATATTTTGTAGTGACTCATACATAAAACATTGCATGTTTTTCTGTGACTCATTAAAAGCCTCTTAAAACTGACTCGTTCACCTTAGAGAGGAATGTGCTGGATATCCTTTGTATCATGCCTATAAACCGTTGTGAGGGTAGAGTAATTCAACATAAATAAAGCACTCATACTATTTCACTCATAAGGGAAAAAAAAATTTGCTAAACCAGAATCAAACAAAAATCTGTCTCAAAATATCTTCTTTTTTTGTTTGTTAATTGGTGGATTAAGGACCACAATATTTTATGGTCCATTACTATCATTTTGGTACTGAAAAGTAAATTGTGTTAAGCAACAGTGTAAGGTTCAACAAGGCCAAGTGACAGGTCCTGCCCTTGGGTCACAACAACCCCAGGCAGCGCCACAGGCTGGGACAGAGGGGCTGGAAAGGCCCTGGGGGTGCTGGTGACAGCAGCTGAACATGAGCCAGCAGTGCCCAGGTGGCCAAGAAGGCCAAGGGCATCCTGGCCTGGCTCAGCAATGGTGTGGCCAGCAGGAGCAGGGCAGGGATTGTCCCCTGTACTGGGCACTGCTGAGGCCACACCTCGAGTGCTGTGTCCAGCTCTGGGCCCCTCACTCCAAGAAGGACATTGAGGTGCTGGAGTGAGTCCAGAGAAGGGCAGGGGAGCTGGGGAAGGGTCTGGAGCACAGGTCCTGTGAGGAGCAGCTGGAGAAAAGGAGGCTCTGCCTGGAGAAAAGGAGGCTCAGGGGTGACCTTATCACTCTCCACACCTGCCAGAAAGGAGGCTGTGCCAGGTAGGGGTTGGCCTCTTCTCCTGGGTAGCAAGTGACAGGACAAGATGAAGTGGCCTCAAGCTGCACCAAGGAAGGTTCAGATTGGACATCAGGAAGAAATACTTCACAGAAAGTGTGATCAGATATTGGAAAGGGTTGCCCAGGGAAGTGGTGAAGTCACCATCCCTGGAGGTGTTCGAGAAACAACTCAACGTGGCGCTTTGTGCCATAGTCTCGTTGATAATCTGGTGTTCAAAGGTTGGACTTGATGATCTTGGGAGTCTTTTCCAGCCTTAAGGATTCTGTTATTCTCTCATTAGATAAATAAGGTGCTTAAGATTTTATGCAATGTTTTAACATTTCTAATCCTGTATGTGGCTGGTTTTTTTTCATTGCTTGATGTTCATGACACAAGAAGAAAATGAATGGTGATCAACCACCTGGAGTGTTAGAATGAGTTCTACAGCTATAGCCACAAAACCTGTGCAAAGATGAAATGCATTTTGCCCCTTTGCTTGTCTGCTATGATTTTTCAGTGACAGACTCCAATGACAGGACTGTGTCCATGAATCTGGAAACCTGAATATAGACTACAACAGCAAGACAAAATGCCCCACCAAGAAAGTGCCAAGTTCAGACACCGCATCACAACCATTCCTGCATTAATGTATTGCAGAAGGAAAAGGAGTTATCATGCAGATGTAATTTCAGCCAGAGAAGAGCAGATTGAGAGGAACAACTCTGCAGACACCAAGGTCACTACAGAAGGAGGCACAGGAGGTGCTCCAGATGCCAGAGCTGAGGTTCCCCTGCATCCTGTGATGCAGATCATGGTGAGGCAGCTGTGCCCCTGCAGCCCATGGAGATCCCGGGGGATGCAGAGATCCACCTGCAGCCCACGGAGGAGACCCACTCCGGAGCAGATGGATGCCCAAAATAAGGCTGTGAACCCTTGGGAGGCCAATTCTGGAGCAGGGTCCTGGTAGGACTTGTGACTTTGTGGGGGACCCATGCTGGAGCAAGCTGTTCTGGATGGACTGACCCCCATGGTAAGGGACTCACGCTAAAGAAATTCATGGAGAACTGTCTCTTGAGGGAGGGACCCCACACTGGAGCAGGGAACGGACTCCTCTCCCTAAGCAGCAGCATAAGCAGCCTGGAGGGAGGGGTAAAGGAGGGTGTGGTTAAGATTTGTTTTACTTCTCATTATACTGCACTGATTTCTATTTTGACTGTAATAAATTTGGATATTCTCCCCAAGTCAAGTCTGTTTTGTCCATGATGGTAATTGATGAGTGATCTCTCTCTGTCCTTGTCTCAGCTCATGAGGCTTTCATTATACTTTTTCCTCCCCCATCCAGTTGTGGAAGAAGGTGAGAGACCAACTTTGGTGGGTATCTGGCATCCAGCCAGGGTCAGCCTGCCACAACCATAGAGCTATTGACAACCACAGAGCTATTGAATACAAGAAGGCCAGTATTCCATCCAGTTTCTTCAGCGGTTTGTAGAGAAGCTCACTCTTTCACCAACTCACAGATTAATTAACAAGTTATTCAACTTTTTTGATTACCTATCTTTCCCTACATGCTTTGAATCATACATGCAGTCACTACCACAAAGAATTCTGATCTACTTATAACCTAAATTAGACCCTCCAAGATCTAAACTATTACAAAATGTGGTCTTTCCAGTGACACCTTTGTCCTATTGAAATTTTTGTCAACATTTCAGCATTTCTTAAAAAATACCACACAGAAACAAGGACAGAAAGGAAGATTCGACATAGAAAGAAAATTCTGTGGTTCTAGTTTCCACTTTTCTTTCAGCTAGAAATATAATAATTATTCAAGGCAAATTTTAAACAAGGGTGGAGATAATAATAAAAAGGACAATAAAATGCTTTTATGTTAGAAAGAAAACTGGCACACTACTTAATCACTGCAAATATACAAATATTATGGATAGTAATGCAGCTTGCTCTGTTGTCTACAAAATGTTTCTGACTACTGAATAAGGTTTTCTTAATATTCGGATTACACGATCTAAAGGAAAACCTATGACAAATACATTCAGCAAATATAAATACATAATTTGATAGCTCTGAATTTTATTTATGCCTGGTGAATGTGTGTAGACTGCACTAAAACCTTTCATATAATGTGGATAATCAAACTGTTCTCCAGGTATTCAGTATGGAGAATAGAGTTCATGTTTACTAATGCTAGAAACTCAGGTTCAAATCCTTCAGATCACACTCATTAAAGTTTGTTTATGGCCTCAAACAGTTTATGATCTTAATATTACTATGGGACAAAACAATCTTTATCACAGAGGTTGTAGCTGAATATTGTCTTTCTTCATTATTGTGTCTCTTATTTTTTTCGCCTACTATACCTGGGAGATAATCTAGTCCAAAACACAGAATCTGTATCCAGGGCACATATCTTTTATCAAATCTTTCTAGCAAGGAGAGGATTGAACTTGAGAATCTACCAAGATTTAATACCTTTCTTGTTTATAGTCCACAACTCTCAGCTCAAAAATGAAGCATTTCAACACCATAGTAACTGTTCTTTTTAGGAAGGAACAAAACAATATTTAAGTATTCTTTTTTCATTCCCACCCGGCTTTCCCCTTTCCCAAATCCAAGAATGGCAATACAGTTTCCCTAATTAAGAAGCTTTGTCTGAAATATCCTCTCCAGCCATTCTAAGAACAAGTTCAGCACAACGTTTCCCAGCTGTGAGTCCTCTACTACAACACTAAAAGTGGAAACAAATTACTTTTGCACCAATGAAAGGACACAGACTCATGCACTGATCTCAGAAATACGCTGCTTCCATCTGTAGTAGAGCATCCCCAGCCTGTGTTGAAATATTGATGCTACTCAACACAACCCAGTTGACTAACATCCCTTATGTAACATAACAGAGAACAGAAATACAACATAAAAAAGAGTTCAAATCCCACTCAAATTGGTATCAGGTTCTGCTCTCTCCCAAGAGAGATTTCTTTGCTAAACAGAAAAGCTGTTTTTTACACTGAATTAGCAGAGTTGTTAAATCCCACGTGCACAAAAGGTTGCAGGATGCTTCAATGTACGCTCACAAATCCCCAAGTACTGAGCCCAGAGCGTACCCACCCAAGCTTCCTAAGTGCCAAAACCACCCATGCCTTTTCTCTCCTGGGATCTGTCAAGTTGGTAATTTCTTTGTCAAAACAGAACCTAAGTGGCAACTCTGCAGTCATGCAGATCAGAGATACTGAACTCTCTCAATGGAGTAGTACCCTATTCAGGAAGCAGTGGAGTGGCTGTTGACAAAAGCATGGGATGTGAAGTATTTCGCTGGTAGTCATGAGGGCACAGACTCCAAGTGCAAATTTAAAATGGTCAATAGGATGAAGAAATGAGGATAAACTAGCAATCAATCAAATATTTCTCTGTAAATACTGGCAAGAGTCAGCTACAGCAGTAAGTCAGGAACCAGTATAGCTCCAGAAGTTCAGTGCTCTCTCTCTGCCCTCATTCCCTTTCCTCCCAACGTGCACACACAACATACTCATATTCCCTGAGGGAAAGGAATCTGTCTGCAACTTTCACTGGTATGAGTCATAGTGCTATCAATTTTTCCTCCAGAAAACTATGTGGTACACTAAAGATCCCAGGTGCCAAAAGCCTGCACACTGCACTGGAAGGCTGACGATTGATCAGCTTCATCCTTCTGAATTCCAGCAAAGAGGAGAGGCTATAAAATAGAGCGTGTGACAAGTAGTTCCTTTTGGAAAGTCAGCTCATAAGTGAGCCCAGCTGGTTTTCATCAGCGTAACTCTCAAAGGGACACTATTCAGGAACTCATCCCAAACCTTATCATACAGTGCAAGAGAGCTGGATTCAACGTTTGAGCAGAGTCTACAGCAAGGCCTGTCAGAGATCGCATAGAAACTTTACTGACAGTAATGGTGGAAAATATTGTGAAGACTCTTCCATAGACTGGTAGTAAGGCACATCAGACAGCAAAGGCTTGAGAGGTCGTGTTTCTGTTTGGTTAGCTCTTGTCTGGTTTTTACATTTTTATGTCTAAAAGGGTTGTCTTTAAAAAAAAAAGAAAAAAGGTCATAATTTGAAAATATTTCAAAATGAGAAGTTTAATAATGTCCGCAAAGTTAATAAAGTACCAATGGACAATGATATAAAGAACAAACATTCAGCTTCACCAATTACCTGAAGCTTGTTCCATCACTTAAAAAAATGTCAAAACAGGAAAAAATATAGAACCATATCTGCCTACATGTTTTCTATCCCTCACAAACTTTGCTTTCTCTACAGCTTGAGGACTCATGAGGCAAATAGGACATGGCAAAGGGATCTTCACATAACCAGAGAGATGACACAGAAGAACCTAAACAAAGACTGAAAGGGCTTCAGTAATGCAGAATATCATTTACTAGCATACATATCTCTTGCCAGAATCACTTGACATGAATACCAAAAACTGACAGCAAAACCTGGCCTGTGGGAAGAGAAAGGGCTTCATGTCTTGGGGACATGTTAGGGGATGATCCTGTGAATAAGCCCAGTGTTTGGATTATGCCTGTAAGCAGAAACTCAGAGCTCTGTAGGGCTTCCAGGTTGTTTTGTGTTGTCAGGCTGACAAATAACCTTGCAGCTATTTCCCTAAGAAGCATACATGGCAGTTATACAGCCAGCTGTGTTTTGAAAGAATTTGGATTATGTGAGTTTTCTCTGCATTTTCCTATGAGAGGCCATTAAATGGCCAAAACCAAGTCCTTCCCTTTAAACAGGTAATGATTCAACATTAAAGACTTAATCAGATTATTTTGGTCTTTCTATGAGGGCCTTTTTTTACTTCCAATCTCAGGCACAGCAGAATAATGTCAATCAGGTGCATAGCTCTGAGCCCAAGAGGCAGGATTAGATTTCTGCTTTGCCTTTTCCTCTTTAGGAGAAAAGAGATTTGGAATTAAGAAATCAGTCTTTACGTAAAGTACTTACTGTGAAAACATGGAGCCAGATCATATTGGTATGGTTCTTAAAGTAGACAGGTGTTCACAAAGCCATCTCTTTGGGTTCATCTCTTCATCTCTTCTGGGTTCCGTTTCCCTACATGAAAGATGACAACATCTTACTGGGTTCTGTTAAAGGCAAAATGAGTTGTGCTCAAGATAAAAGATCATTACTGTGAAAAACTCAATTAATTTAGAATTATATCACACAGACCAGGGTCTGCCTTGAATAAGACATAGGGTTGTCGTACAGGAATTTTATATGGCTTAGGGACTTCTTCAGATGTCTGGGGATATATTTTCAGGTAAAACTGCAGTTTGCTCCTTGCTTCAGAGAGGAGTCTCTGTTAACCTACCACAGCATGGTTTTTAGAGGTTTTTTGGCCATGTGTTCTGGGCACACTGACTTCTGCATAGTCCAAATTACAGGCCTTTATGCTCTCATGGAAGTGAAAAAGAAAGAGCATTCTTGGGCCCATTCTTTCATGATGAAAAAGGTCATGACTCTTCATTAGAGCTTTATAGCTCTTTTGCAAGAACATCCTTGATCATTAGACAAATAAACCCAATATAAAAATTTTACTGTAAAATACCAACACATATGTCACTCTGCAAAATAAAATAGGATTCCAGATTCTAAATATCATAGAGGGTAAGGAGAGGGTGTCTCATATTCCATGTAAAATCTCTTCTCTAGAGGTACTTTAGTTAATTTATCTATTCATCTGCACTCAGGAAGGAGATCTTGTGAAGTTTTTGGCATAAACATTATCTTCTCTTTATACCATGAGAAGAGACTACAATATTTGTAAAACAATTTCAAAGGAAAAAAAAGTTTTCATAGAAGAAAATTTGATTTATTGATAGGCTTAGGTAGTTTGTTATCAAACCAGTGTTTGAGGTTTAACTCTCACAGCTCTGACTTCAAAAGAAACATTTACTGCATGAAAATATTCATTCATTTCCTCCCATCCCCACAGCATTTTCATGAAACACTGAGAAACATTATAACTTCTGCCAGACAGCAGAACACATACCAAACTGGAAATTCACAACTACTGAACTGAAGGATTCTAAATGAAGTTGAAAGGCCAAAACAGCAAGTGAACAAATGAAGCTGACTTTCTCAAATGTTACCTCCAAGGACAGGTTTTGTCAGAAATCCATCATACGCCTGCCTCTCTTGGGAGAACTCATTAAAATACTGAAGCAACAACTCCTGGCTGAGCAGTGCAGGTCAGGGTTATTTTAGGACATATCTTGTCAGCACCATGCACCACAAGTCTCTGCATAAGTTACTCTCCACACTTCTCACACACAGCAGCTACCACCCCACTAGGTCACCTTTAGTGGAAACAGAATAATGAGCCAACCAGAAAAGAAAATTCATAAGCATTAACTAAGTCAATACCAACAGTTTTGTGGCTGTTAGAGCATATTGGCATAAAGATTATAAAAACAGACCAAGGCAGCTGACAAGCAACCAACCGAGCAGTGTAGAAAGCAAGGCAACAGTTCAATTTTTTGACTCTTAAATATTGCTTGGATGTTAAACATGAGTAAACAAGAGAACTTGAAAAATTTCCTAAGAATCTTTGAGACGTCAGAGCCTACCTATCTGCAAAGATAACCAAAGATCACAAAATAAAAGACACCAATGCAAGTAGGCTGACTTATAGTTCAAGCAATTTTCACCTTTCAGTGTGACACACCTGTAAAATAAACAGTACCACACATATATACAAACATAACAGAGGAAAATAAGATAAAGTACATAGGCAAGTCTGCTCCACGTTATGACCTTTGTTTCTCACTTCCATTGCAGAAATGTTAATTCTTAAGAGGGGCCGCACAACTTTCATTCCAGGATGGGCAGTGACTTACCTGCAACGTCAACACAGCTTGGTCAAAGCTGAGCAGCACAGTAAAAATTGCTCCTTATCAACCCACTCAACACATAGGTGATTGAAAAACACAGTATCGATCTTGTAGGCGGGAGGGATGGAGATAACCAAACTCAAACAAAACTCTTTTCAAAGACCATATAGATAACAGGAACACTTGATTTTTAAATTTTCCTTCCTCTTGTTCCAGTAAACCAATTTCAATGCAGAATCATATGAGGACCAAAACTAGGCCTTTCCAGGCTAGAATGGGACTTCCTGCTTGACTGACTTGAAGTAATGTTGGACCTTATTTTTAACACTGCAGTATACCTGTACCACCTCTCTCTCACCTTCCTTCCTCTGTCACCCACTGTGATTACACAGAATTGTAAATTCTCCATGGAAAAACCAAGACCACCAACACAGCCTTGGTGTTGTAAACACTAACAGCTTTGAAGCCATATAACTAGAAATTTTCTGGGAGAAGGAGACAAGCAAGAAGGAAATAAATATAACTGTAGAGGGTTTAGTTCGAAAACCGGGCAGAAACACCAATTTAGTGTAGTGGTTTAGTTCACTTATTTACTTTTGTGAGATATGAATTAGGAGAAATACAAAACAGGCTTAAAAACCTTAAAGAATATAAAGGAAGTTTATTAGTACTGGGATTAAAAGAAATAAAAACACTAAGAAAGTAAAGAAAAAAACATTCCTTTCTTTTCCAGCACCACCCCCCCGCCTTCCATCACACCGGGGCACGCAGCCTCCGTGCAGGGTGCCCAGGAGAGTGAGAAGGATAACAAAGATGGAATTTCTGGTCAGTATTAAAGTTCTTAAAAA